>JAUZNJ010005589.1:0-18382 GCA_034780135.1 Jordanella pulchra | reverse complement strand
ACACTGAAAAAAAAAAAAAAAAAAAAAAAAGCTGGAGAAGGCTGAATCTGTTTGAATCCATAGAAAAAACTCTTCCAGCCTTCTTGTTTTCACGATAAATGAAATTGTCTCCCCATAAGCATGGATCAAGTCATTTCCTAAAAACTTTGTTTTCTGTATTGTTTCATATGTGGGAGTGTCTGTTTTCTTTTAGAAAAACACACTTTTAACAGTATAATTTGTCTGGTGCTCACTTGAGCACATTTGACCCTGTATTGCATTTTAGAAACTCTTGATTTAACATTAAACTGTTTAATTACGACCTTTGGGTCTCCCGGCCCGACTCGGCGCTCTCGCTGGACTTGGGCGCCTCTTCAGCTCTCCACAACCGCTATTAAGCATTTTTCCTTTGGAAAAACTTTACATGCACAAGTGCACTTTCACAAACAACCACAGGTACTTGGTTCCAGGAACTTAGAGACTGACTTTCATACAGAAAGCTCATACTCTTATCTTTAGGTAACACAGAGTACACATCAGATTAAATAATGCTACCTAAGCCTCGGTGATAGTATCTAGGCGTTACTTTGTTGTATGTCTCGTACCATGTTCGTTGGTTGTGTTCTTTTTGCATTTCTTTGCAGGTGGTGAAGCAGACTGAAGATGTTTTATCATTGTCTCTCTTTTATCTCCTGTTTCTTTCATCTTCTCTCCTTTTTTTTCTGTTTTACCTTTCCTGTTCTACTTTCATTGCAGTGTCCATATAATCTTTAAAACTCCCTGTATGATTATAATAAAGCAGTTTATATGCATAAAACAAGTGGAACACTATGGAAATAGCACTACTGCTTCACTTGTGAAAGCAAAATCTGTTGGGCTCTGTTTGGCACCAAGACAATTATTCTTATTGCCACATTGCCAGACAGGACACTGTAAAAAAAAACAAAAACAAACTTTAATTCCCATTTCAAAGTGTGTGATGCACTTGTTACATCCAAGTATGGTTCATTCTTTGTTTTTTCTGTTTCAATACCATATCATGTGAAAAATTTTTTTTAATGATATTAATTCGTTGTGATACTGGTGTTTTTCCATATCTCTGTTAAGAACAAAGGTGGCATGTTAAAATTTGGCTATTCAAACAATATTAAAAATAAAAACCTGAATTTGACTTTGAAGTATATTAGCCCTTCACTACAAAAGTTTGTATTCCTATACGTTATAAAACAGGAAAACGGGGGAGATGAAACATGAATCAGGTTTAGAATAAGGAAAATATTCAAAAAATGTGGGGCTAATATTAGCGTTTCTGTAGGGACAAAAATTGGTGACTTATTCTTTTAGCAGACATTTCAGCTATTAGGCAGTAGTCGCTGCTGATCGATTTTGGGTTGATTTGGTATGAAAGACGTCTGAAATTAGTAAACCGTTCCTGGATTATTTGGGAGATTTCAAAACTCCCCTCAAAAATCAGCAATGCTTTATGTCATTAAGACGCTCAACAATGGGCTAAGTAGTTATAAGTGTTAGAAGACTTTGAATGAAGCACAACTTATGAAAAATAAATCATCAATAATTTTGACAGCGCCTCTTGTATGCTTATATTTTGAAGTCTAGATACTGAAGTAAAAAATGCTGTGTGATTGCCATGGTAAGGGCAGCTGAAAAAATGGAACAGAGAGGTTGCCCATTTTTCCAGTTAGATTACATATTGTAAGCTAGATATACAAGATTCCGTTTTTTTCCAATCCAATCCAGCACCAATACCTTAGCTTAGCATATTAGCTGATATCTGATATCAATCTGATTCAAATTTTTAATGAATGATCCATACATCTTGCAATGTGAGTGAAGGCTTTAGCCTCAACATAAAAATTTTTTAAAAAGGTAACGAATTAACAAAGATGTAAAAGTACTTTATATTTTTTATTAAAATCCAGCAGCAAAAGGAAATAAATAACAGTTCTATGTAAAATAAACTGGATTGGACCTCCTATATCAGATATCAAATCACTGATATCAATTCCTGCTAAACAGTCAATATTGGTGCCAACATCTGATCCAGGTATAAGATTGTTGCATATCTATTGTAAACAGTCAATCACAACATCCTCTAAAAAAGACAAACAATAATGGTGAGACGTTTGCTGTTTGAGTGCTGATAGAAAACATGACAAGCCAAATGACACATATGCTCTTGAGGGAGTGTGAGGTGAGACAGGTTGTTGAGGCAGAGTGAGGTGAGACACGTTCATAATTTGATGCATATTTTTGACATATGCTAGTACAAAGTTGCTGTCACAAGGAGTCTATTCCACACTGCACTGTCCAACTCCCATTAGCAGCCAACCAAAAACCCAGGGGTGATATGAGGATCGACTGCACCCTCTCCGGTGCTTGGTGAGCATTGAATTGGCCTTTTTCACTCACCATATGTACACAAGCATGATTAATACTACTAAGACATTAATTCCACCTGGTACTGATTGGTTTTTCTTTGGCAGAGGGTGTGTATTTCTGCTAAAGACCACTCGGAGGAGCCAAAGGAGTTTGATTTCTTAACAGATTATGTGTTTCATACGATACTATCGGGGCATTGTGACAGTTTAAGTAATATGTAAAACATGTTTTTAATAAAATCACCTGTTGCACCTTTAAGAATTATTTGTTTCTATCATATCATGTATTTTGTTTTCATCTAAAGTTACATACAATATCGTCTTAACAGAAGATGGTCATCACAAATATACTAAATGGACCAGTTCTGTCTGCCTGTGGATTTTATACAGACATGTAAATTAAAGGTATTTATCATGTTGGAAATGTTAAGTTTTGTAAGACAATTTTAATCCCATTACTCCGTATTCATATTCAATTGTAGATGTTAATAATCTAAATTTGTTTTGGGATATAAGTTTGGAAGAGTCTAATATGTTTTTACTTTTTTTCTTCCCTTATGGTTTGCTGCCAGTGAGATTTTCAAGATTGTATATAACCCCTTTCAATATCATTTTAGACTCACAGAAATTTATGAAATGACCACAATCTCTAATCATTTGGGCTGAGTGCAATGATGTGTTGAAATTATTTTGCTCTCCTGAGGAAAGCATATCCCACCTCTATTACCTCAGTTTCTAGGGTAACAAGTTCTCACCTTAGACAGAAACTTGACAGCTTTCACATAAAGGTCATAGATGTTCTATAAAACCATTTAAATGACTGCGAACCACAACATCTAATGTTCTTCCAGTGGAGTTAAACTAGGGGTTGTTGGTTGCTTTGTAGATGATTTTCAACTGTTCCAAAGAATGTCAAGGTTTAAATAATATATTACAGTACATCACAGACCATAAACCACGGATATAAAAAAGCTTACAAACAAGCCTGATAAAGTACCAGCCTGGTGCTGGTTGAGCATGTTCTCTCCACACATGCATTAGCTCTCTCCAAAAACATGTGAAACTCAGATAGCTTCAGATGCAATTTCCAGACGCAAATGCACAAGTAAAATAAATCAAGAACAGCTTCACAATTATTAGGTCTAATGGCAACAATTTTGTTCATGTGTAATGGTGAGACATGAAATAACATTTTCCCAGTGGAAGCACCTTTACAACTCTCACTATGCCTGGTTTATTTGTGCTTAAACCAAGAGATGTATATTTATATTTTTTTAATTCTTTTTCATCTTGCCTAATGTTTTTCTGAATTAAGATTGAGAAACACCTAATGAAAGTCCCCTTTGAGAACCAAGGAGACATATCGTAATTAACACCTTTACTATAATTGCAGCAAATTCGTTCTGGATCAGTCAAAGCATATTTGATCCACAATGGTATATGTTTGACATTGTGCCAGATAAAGCTGTTACATTGGCACAATTTAGCCAAATGTCCCAGAGCTGTTTCAAATGTGTCTATTTCCATTCCATTTCCATTGAAGGACTCCTACATGTGACAGAGCATTTGTTGTCATTTACAGTAAATTGTACAGTTTATCATAAAAGTTTGGAGCAATTATAAAAAAAAACTATTTCATCTATTTGTTATACAAACATTAAAGCTTCCTATTTTAAAGCATTTAGGAAGAAAAAAAAAACAAACAAAAAAAAACAGTGTTTGACTCATTTACACATGGCAAGAAGAATGCCATTACCTTCTTGGGCTACAGGGTTCACAAAAAGGATCCCCTCAAAATCTAATACATTTGAATTATTTTTGATAGAGGTGTGGACAATTATTGTCGAGTCAACTCTGATTCTACTGATTCTAGGGATGGGTAGTGTTTACATGACCACTGAATGTTGTTCAAGGAACAAAGACCATTTGGAGTCAAATGCATCCTTTTAATAGGTCTCAGAACAGATAGTTTTCGCTGACTTCCACAGCATGTAATGGATGACCACTCAGTAAAAGTCAGTGGCCTGTGGTGGGACATTTAGCAAGGGCTGTCCCAGGACTTAGCTGTTTGACCTAACACAGCTCCATCTCTCAGTCAACAGCACTGCTTTTCGCTTCACTGAGCTTGTGGCCGGAATGCAAGCTGTCTTCCGTCGCCCTCCATTTCCTCAGACCAGTAAATGGAATGAAGCTGCACTATGTCAAAATCTGTAGTTGGCCTGTCTTCTTGACAATGTGTCAGACACAACTTTAACGAACCTCCTCGCCACCTCCGCTTCCCTCCTTATTCCTCCCCTCATGCACATATAAAAACATATCTATACATACAGACGAATAAAAAACACTCCGAGAGCAACGTACTGAACATGCTGCAAGATTTTCTTCACTTGTCCACTCCTCTGGTGCACCCACCTCCATCCTTGCACCCTCCTTCTGCAGTCATGTTCCCTGAAATATGGTTTTTAATAAAGTGCACGGTAAATGGCTGCTCTAGTGGTAATAAAAATGAAGGATCTCCGGCCTTTGCCTGGGGAGTGTCTTGAGGAAATAGGAAAGTAGTGAGACACCTCTCTCTCCTAACAACCCATCCACCCATGAGGGAAGGTGGAAGAGAGATGAAAGGAAATGGGGGAACTCACGTTTCAGTCTAAAATATTTGTATTATTTACATTGTGCAAAGAACTCGTTTGAGTTCCATTCTAGTCAAGTTGGCATTGTGTTGGCCTGGTTGGGGAAGGGCACTGAGCTCATCTGCATTCAGAACAGGGACTTCTTCCACTGCCATCCGCATAAAGATGGAGGAGCGAGGAGAGTGGAAAGGAGAAGAGGCAGGAGTCGTTTTCAGCGAGGACAGAACTGGATGGGCGAACAGATGTGGAAAGAAAAGAAAGCTTTGAATTTCTTTTCGTCTTAAGAGTAGCATCAAAAACATGATCAGGGAACATTTCTCCGGGAATAAAAATAGACCAACTATGCCCAACTGAAACCTGAATGGGTAGGTCACAAAATACCATACAAACGTGGCACCAAAATGCTAACTGAAGCTATGGATAAATGTGTTCTGCAATGTTCTGACATTACTTGATATTATCATGAATTTAACTTATCTCAGGTTTGATGAAGATATGTAGGACAAGATTCTTAATTTTATTACTTTTTTGTTACACAGCACAATTTTTGCATTTGGTCTTATCCGTGTTTCTTATGGTTACATGTAATCCAAAAAAACGTTGCTTGTAATCCAAGTTGTAACATTTTATTACACAATAATGTGTTCAATAATAATAAAAATAGTTTACCAGGTTTTTGGTTGAGGAAATGCATGAAAGGAGCATTCCAAAATGCTAACTTCCAAACAGCTGCAAGAGAAAATAACTTTTGTGAGGTTCTCATAATTAGACTAAAACTTATTTACAGGCACCAGAAGTTTAGCCAAAACTAGTTACAGGCATGTTGACGTTTCTTTAGTTTCTTCTTAGGAGTGATGGGAGGTGAGGTTTTGGGTTGCTTGAAGTCTGCAAGGGTGTCATTTTTTTATCCATAGATATGTGCAATAATTAATTGTTTCATTATAGACCTGAGTTTTTTTATTTTAGGTACTATAGAGAGCTGTTGTATGAGCATATTTTACACAACAATTCAAAAACAGAGAGTACATCACACTCCCCTGTCTCCACGATATTATAAAGGCCAAGAAAAAATTTGTAATATTTACATTATTTGCGAATTTTAGGGTCAAAACAGATTCATTGGACATTTTTTTTACTTTCCTTTAATTTAATACATTTTAAAAATACATATAAGAGATAAGAAATGAGATAGATGTAAATATGTGTAAATAAAGTAGTTCTACAAAATAATGAAAACATGGTTGAATTTGTGCAAATATGCATACTATTTATCTAAGCACTCCATTAAATGTTTATCAGAAAGACAGCCTGTGGAAAAAAGTCAAATGATGATATTTACTTTTGTTTGTCAGTGGCTGAAGTCAGAGTTGTTGTGGGTCCTACAATTTCAACATGTATTAGTGATACTTTAAAATATGCATTTTGTTTAATCTCATATTTTCTGGACCATGTCTTTTGACCAGAAATCTTTGGATGATCCCAGACCTGCTTTTAAGACTGAGGGCTACCTTTAGTGAAGCTTGATATCTCCTCTTTTAAGGCAGTGGGTACATGGATGTCACTGAGTTGTACTTTACCCAAAGTCACTGAATCACCTGCTGCATTACCTGCTGTTTTGAAAAGAGGCCAGCCATCCTGCTGAAGTTGGATTGCAGGCCATGCTATAGAGTCAGAAAATGTCAGTGAGTCACTATCACCACTTCGGTTGTTTGTCCAATGGGAGGCTTTGATCTAAGATTCTGCACTGCTACTGATCTGAGATTGATTGATACTCTCATGATTGACATTTTTAAGTCTTATTGGTGCTCACTTCAGTGACCTCTACATCCATTTGTGACTGTTCTAAAATACAGACTAAAACATCAATAAGCATACAAAATATTAAGCCTAATTCAAGGCCTAAGACCCCTCTCAACTCCAACTGACTTTAAAAGCAGAAGAGATTTGGATATTTCTATCTTCTTCCAAAATTGAATAAAATAACATCTGGCCAAGTAGAGCAAATCCTGGTATATTGATGCTTTTGCAACTGGACTTTAGAAATCCAAAGCACATTATTTCCTTCTTCTTTGACCCATGTAAGATGTACAGAGTTGTCAGAATAGGTAAAGGAGTAAAGATGCACTATAGATGAAACCAGTCTTCAGCAACATGTCAGGAAAGTAAACATACCAGTAACATCTTTTCCTTTTGGCAGACTTTTGCAGTGTTTAGTTTTTCCAGTTTATTTTCTCCTATAAAGAAGTCTGGACACTCCTGGTCACACTCAGTAGCATACACCATTGTTTTTTCCCAAGGATTATCAACCACAGCTTTTAAAGACTGTGGTTTAAAGCTATTCAATACCAGTCCATCTCTAACAATTGAAAATATTTTTTGGGATTGTTACCATAGTATAAAGTACATCTATTTTATTCCACAAGTTATACACTTTGCTTCTCTATTTTAATCACACACAAGGTAGAACATGTCCTTGGAGACAACATCCACCTTTTGTAAGCAGTGACCTCTGACAATAAGTGACAGAATCTGACAAGGAGACAGGGCTACATGTAAAATCCGTTTCACTCATTTGCAAACCTTTTCCCAAAGGAGTAAGCCTGGAGACTAAACACCATCATCTTGTCCTTGGGTATGTGACATGCAGCGCACGGTTTACACACTGCACAGCCAGAACTGCTCATTAATTTTACTTTCTGATATGATTAAAGGAAGTCAATTTTTGCCTCCCTCTCCCTTGTGCATTGCTATTTAGGAATTTGTAACCATGTTTATATTGTTTCCATCTTTTGGCTCATCAAGGACATGCCCTTTACATTTATGCACTTTAATTGTATTGTTGGTTTCGGTGCTTTGTGATTCATAGAGACAATGATACACTGTTTATAAAGTTTTTTATTTCTTTATATAAAATCTAAACTGAGGGTATACATTCATAATGACTGGTTTTGCAAGTTTTTCCTGCAGTCTTCAGTCCTTTACTGCCATTTTGTTTTCAGTGTAAATCTGTAATAATTCCTTCAATCTTACCCTTGGTTTAGGTGTAAGAAAATAAGTTCTGGTACTTCCCTTAATGCTTTACAAATACAAGAAACACACATTGGTTGCTTTTTTATATAGATCTATCTATCAGTCTATAGATCTAATTAAAAGAACAAAAGAACAATATGATTTGAATGCAAAGTGTAGCAAAGCCAATTATGTTACCTATCAGCCTCATGACGTTAAATAATAAAGAACATAACATAAAAAAACAAAACATAAAAATACAAGATTTTTAAAAACATAAAGAAGTGATATTTACAAAATTTTTAATAAGCTTATCCTGGTTTCCTTCTGTAAAATTTATGTCTTCTCACTATTAGGCCTGGCCTATCCAAGCCCAAAACACTTTAGCCAAAGTGTCTTATCAAGCACCAGGGGTCTGCCCATATGCATCACACACTGTGTCTAGGGCACAAAGTACCGGAGGGGCAAAAAATTGGACTTGTGAAAAATCCTAATTATACGAGCTAATTATGTTTAAATTTAAAAAATGTATAAACCATATTATTAGATATTAGCAATGCAAAGATATTTTCTCAAGAAAAAGATGGACCTCTCCAGTCTCTTCCCCTCTCTATAAGTCCAGTATGTAATCAAGTAGTGAAGAAAGTTGCACTACCTGTGACACTTTGACAAAGTCATGAGTTTATACAACAGCTTGGCATTGGCAGGGTAAATAAACTTTGCAATTAAGCTGGCAAGTTTAACATGCTAATGCACACTGATACAACATTTTTTAAAAGTATACATTTTTGTACAGAACACAAATGCTTCCAAACTCATCTGCACTGTAGTTTGAACAATATTGTTTTCTGCTTCAGTTTTTTCTACAAATTCTTAAAAAGTTAAGAGACATTTTTCTTTGTACTTTTGTAGACAAAAAACAAACCAAAAAACAACAAAGCAAAGCATGATTTCACATATAGTTAGCAACAAGGATATAAGAAATGATCCCATGTTCAGCCTACAAGAAGAAAAGGTCAGAAAAAAAATTATATATATATATATCAGATGCAAATGGTGGATCAAATCATGCCTGGCATTGTGTGGTATAAATCAATATGCAGCATGTTAACATAATCTCCAGCATTGTCCGTAAATTTCAGCAAAATCTAAGGCTTCAATTATCATGTGCGAATGCACCACATAAAATCTAGATGGAGAAAAGTAAATTATTTATTACATGGGGTCCCCAGATAATGCTTATCATGTGCGAATAGAGCTTTTTTCTAACAGCATTTTATGGGATGAGTCAGGTTCTATATTACATTTCCAATTGATTTCATTCATAGTGCTTTATTTGCTTCTCCTAATCCCTCTTAAAATCGGTTCTCCCTCTTAATTGTCCTCTATCATAGTTAAATATTGTTTTCAAGCTTCTTTGCAGTTATTTTCATAGCATTAAATATCAAAAAGTTATTTTGGAAATAAAGAGAAACGATTTTCCAGATGGGGGTCACCACACATTATTTATGCGTAATAAAGCTCTGGTATATGCTGCAGGCTGCAAAAAAAAAAAAAAGAAAAAAATCCAGTATGCTGACATTTGGTGAAATGTAGAAGTGATGGTACCATGTACCATTGCATACTGGCCTGCATTGCAACTTTGCATTAACTCTGATAAGCTTCCATATTAAGGAGGCCCTCTTCTGCCACAATAGCATAGCATGCTGGTAATTGACAAGCTCTAAAACTGACAAACACTTATTACAGTGTATGTCAAGATCTTCATCTGACCCTCCTCTATGAAGTGTCCACTTCATTCCTATAACACTGATCAGAGCTCAATGACCATGCAAAAAAGCATGTAGATAACCAATAATACAACTTATGACCAAGTTCTTGTTTCAGTGGACCTTGATTCCAAAACACATACAGCCTGCACCAAAAGATCTTTTGCTGAACGAAGCCAACAACATGTTGAATCCACCCATGTCAAACCCTGCATTGCTCTAAAACAGTAGGAGTCAGCCTGGATGTATTTTACTCAAAATATGTATACCTTTTCAATGTTTGTTTTGTTGACATCAAATTAGCTTCAAATGTCACTAAGATGTAGTGCTAATGTATTGTGTCCATTTCCATCTTTGGAGCGTTAGTGAGAGATTTTGTGTGTAAAAATCAGTTCGTTTTTTTAAACGTGAAATTTAGGGGCATAAGGGGTGAGAAATAGAAAAAAAAAAACACATTGCATTAGGACGGCACTGCAACAATAAAAAACAAACATGTGCATCTGTTGGCCCATCAAAAAACCCTTTAAATGTATGTAATTAAAAAAAAATCTCAGAATTTCAGAAGTTAAACTGAAGTAGTACAATGCTAAATATAACTCTGCACTGCCCTCATGCTTCTCTTTATTTCTAGCAGCAGAAATGCATAAACATGTGCTTTCTTGATCACTCCTGGGCAACTCCCAGGTGAGCCCATTAATCACATGCTTATTTAGTATTTATCACTGATGCTGCCTATAATCATTACAATTTGCGTTATACATACTTTTATCTTTTCTTCTGCCTGTTACTCAAATGCTTTCAATAATTTGATCAAGTTATATATAGTGATTTACATGATAATAATATATATTTTTTAAATATATAACTTAGAAGGGTAAACTGGGATTAGATTCCCCCAGATCGATGAGTTTGAGTAAAAATTAAATAGCATCATGCACACAGATTTAAAACAGAAAAAGTGCAAAATATTCAAATTTCTTCTAATTCTATTGAAATTATTTGGCATATTAAACACCTGTGAAATTGAATAACACTTTTTAAATGCTTATTCTTTCTGTAATATTAATTTTGAAGCAATTGGTTAACATGTTTCAAAAACAGCTGTTATCTCACTTTAGGGATTTTAAGCAGGAGGACTGAATTTTCAATTTATGAAACCTTAACTTTATAAACTTAGTTATACATTCATACCTGCAAGGGCCTTACGCTTTAATATAGGTTTTAAATAATCTACATCATGATTTTGACTTAATTTGTTTTCTTTTTTTGTATTTGGATGACAAACCTGTCACAGTTTTACAACGGCGTGGCTTTAAATAAAGGGTTATCATTCTAAAGGCGCTTCCTGATTGATTAAAGGTTTAAAATAATAATAAAAAAAAAATAATGAAAGAAAAGTACCCAGATTATAAAATAGTTAGTCTTTAACACATTCTTGATTTGGGAGCTCTTTCTGGGGGTTAATGCTGTTGACGAGGTCCAAAAATGTGATGGACAAATGGTGCCAAATCCGAAGAACTTTTGGACAGCATAAAAAGATGATTGACATTGTTTGCCAAGAAGGGCAATGATTTCTGACAGGACTAAAGTTTTATGTTTTTAGATTGACTCCCTGCAAGACTTGGGACTGGGTCCTCCATGAACAGAAAATTTAAAACCCTAAACTGGAAACTGGAAGGGAAAGTTAAAAAAATCTTAAATAAACACTGGACTTGTTAATACATTATGAGAAGTTAATATGGTACTTATAAATGTAGATTAGGTGGACCTTTTTACTTTTCATGTATTTCTTTTGTATGAGTCACTATCTTTAATGATCTTCCATATGTATTCACAGACTAGAAGATTGTGAGTAGTGTACAGTCTTCTACCTTCATTTCCTAGGTAAACAGTAATAGACTTCAGTGTAAATCTTTGAAAATAACCCAATTTACTTTAATGTATTCAGTATGTGTTCAAATCTTGAATAATAAAAAATCAATACACTAACTGAATAACTTCCCCATATAAAAAAGTAAACTAGTATTACACATATAATACAAATTTTATCGCATTAAAAAGAACACTCAAGCACATTTCCATTTTATATATTATTTGAAAATATACTTTAATTGAAATGTAGCTATATTTACAGGAGTGGAATTATTTTTGAGTACACCAAAACTACTTGTGAAGCAAGGAGTGTAAAATGCAGAGTTTTTGTGTTTTTTAATTAATGTGTAGTAAATTTAAATCAGAATAATCGTTTCAAGCTACTAAATGATGTTTGTGTCCTATTTGAAACGATAGTATACTACACTACAAGCTCACATTCGATTGTTTTAGATTTGCTGTTTTGAGTAGGTAAATAATAACAAATATCCAGCAAATAATGCAAATATGACAATGGTTAGTATGTTTATGAGCGTTATCAACCACTGTGATGTTTTTGGAATTGTCTTAAGATCGCAGACATCTCTCATGGTCTTGTCTACTGTTGGACTAGCCTTTAGAATCAGCCTCTTTTAACCCACTAATCTGTATTTAGGGAAATTAAGACAAAAAAAAGCATTATATTTTGATAATTATAAACTTGTCCTTTTAGGAAAAAGAAAGAAGCTTGGACAAGTTTCCATGTTGCATATGGCAACTACTTTTATCCATTAATATTCAAAACCTCTATCCAACCAATCCAGTTGTTTTACTTAAAAACCAGACAGTAGAGTGCTGTCTCAACTAATTTTATTGAAATAATTAGACATACAAAATGTCCACAATTTGTACAGTAAGTCAAAGAATTTAGCAAATAGGTGTTTCTATATAACTCCTGTTAAAGGCAGAATAACTCTTACTTTATTTATAAAATGATGTGAAGGACTATAAGAATATTATAAAATAAAGTAATTTCACAGTTTTAATTAATAGGGGTGGAGTTAATATGTCAAGCTGTAACTCATTATTGTTATCACTATTTGGCGATTATTTTCTCAGCAGGCAGATATATCCAGTTCAACCCTCCTCACTCCTGTTTGGAGAGATTTAATTAGTAACTAAATCAAAAAAAAAAAAACTCACCATCTTCAGTGGGCACATAAATGTTGAGGTAAAGGCAGTCCTCACTCTGGTTCTGAACATAGGTCGCTGCTGCATCGAGGTTGTCCGTGAACCAAACCGGCAGCATGATCTCAGGTAAAACGCCATGCACATTCTGGGGGCACACAGGTGCAAACTGGGTGGCGTTGCGTATCTCCTGCCAGGAGCCCGGGGCTTCTGGAGGCTGGAAGCGGCGCTCGCCGATAGGTGCAGTGGCATATGGTACGCCTAAGAACTGTTCCACTGGGCCTAAGATCTCATTGTTTAGCTCTTTTTTGATTCCACGGACCTTTCCATACCCAGTAGAAACTATTGGATATTTCAGGTCGATACGCTGAGAGGAAGAGAGAGTCAGGTGCAGCACTAGTCCCAAGAGCCACATCAGACAGAGTTTGGGTGTCGGCTGAGAAGTATTCAGACGCTTCCCACCATAGCCGTGGTGGCTGGCAGCATTGACTGGAAAAATGAACATTTCCAAAATAAAACTATTGGACTCAGATCACAGGGACTGTGGCTGGGACAGAGGGAGGATCAAAGACCCAGGGGGTTATAGGGAAACAACAAAGGCAAAAGGAGGAATGGTGGAAGGGGGGCAGTTAAAAGTGTTTCTATAGAGACATGGTGAGGTAAGGGGACGGGGAGCATTCTCAGTAAGATTCTGTGGGTTCATCCGTCTTGCTCTTTTGAACTAAGTCCAGCACTGCAGTCAGGACACCTCATAAACCTGAAAGACACAGAAGTTGAACATTTTAGTAATTGTGCCTGAAAACTTGTGCTCCCAGAAATATGATGGTTTCAATGGGTTTCAGCTAAGGCTAAATAAACCAAAAGATCAGAGAGATAGAGAAACATTCGAAACATAATAAAGGTATGAATAAAAGTTTAAGATTCATTTAAAAGAAGGTATCTATAATTTTACATTGTGTAACAATAATTGAGAAAGAAAGTAAAAAATAGGACTTACGTAGTATAAACTTTCAAAGTATAAATCTTTCAAAGATGAGGGTTTTTATTTGGACTGAAATATATTTCAAGCTTTTGGAACAACATACAAAGACAAACAAAGACTCTGCTTGACAAATTTCTGACTACCAATCATCACTGTCATTATTTGAAACATTTGATGCATTATGAGTTACCAACATGGTGAGACAGCATCTTATGGGGTACTTGTGATTTCAACACTACACTCTTTTATACCGTTGTAGCTTAACCTGTTTTTTATGGCAATTTTAAAGAAACATCCCTTTAAACCCCGGTTTGAAATATTTCATACTTGCTTTGACAATTACCAAACAAAGGTAATTCCCAATTTTATTTAAAAGACTTCTGTAAAAAACTCATGAAGCAGATAGGGGATTATAGACATTATGGCTTGACATTTAGCTGAAAGTCACAAGATTCACATGCTCAAATAAAAATCATGACCGTGATAAAGATGGGTTTTAATATAAAATCTGGGGGAAATTACCCACAGTTTAATGAAAAAAAAAAATGTTATATCCAGCTTTCTCTTTGCCCATATGTAAGCTATTTTAATGCCTTGGGTTGTTCCTTTTGTTTTCTTCTGGTAACCAAACAAATGTAAAAGCTGTACTCCACTATCACCTGTCATTTCATACTACCTCATAGAATGAAGTATTTTCATTAATTACGGAGGTATTCTGTCATAAAAAATTCTCAGATCTACTTTTTTCTGAAAAAAAATGTATAATATCTTAATTTTGTATACTTTTAGTGTTATTATTATTTGCACCAGTTGATTTTTATAAGATATGACAGAGTAGGGATCACCAATCAAGCAAAAAGGCTTCTAGCCACCTCCTGCTGATAATTGTTTAATATATTTAAGGAGCCATATAAGTATGTCCTTACAGTTATATAAGTAGGTTATACCAAAGTAAATCAATGGTTGTCAAAGTGAAATGTGTTACAATTTAAAACTCTAGTCTCCAGATATGCAAGATGCTTGAAAATGCAGAAAATTCATAATCATAAACATTTTAATTATGTAGCTCTCTTCATGATTCTATTTTTAAGTAATAGAATACCAGATGCAAAAAGTGATATTTTTTTTTATATTTTTGTTTAGTGCATATTTCTTTTACATAAATGTGGTCAATTTAAGGATGTGCTTTAAAATTAAGCTAGTTATGTTTAACAAGTGTTCAAGGTCTAACTCAAATAACAGATCTAGGAAGCAAACAGTTAAATATACACTTGATATACATACACACAAACAAATAAATCTCTAAAGAAGGAGAAGGCCAAGCACCTTTTCCAGTCATTCCCACTGTGCCAGAGTTAGCCTTTCCTTCTCAAGTTAGTTCTGCTGCTTCTTGTTTCCACGTCATTACAGATAAATGGGCTGTGCTTATCGCGGTCTGGCTTTGGGAGTCGAAGCCATTTAAGTGAGATAAAGGCTTTATATGGTGGTAACTGTTGGTTAAATGCCACCTCATCCCTCTGCCCTCGACCCCGCAGTGTCCACATCTCCATTTTCAGCCAGCTAGTACACAGAAGGAGCCTCAAACAGAGCGAAGACTGTGTGTAACATTAGAAGATAATGGTGAATTTGCTTTTTTCGGTTGTTCTCTGCTTCTTGTGTACTGATATGAGAAAAAAAATGTTTAATTAAAACCATTTAAAAAAGTAAAGTGAAAGGGAAGAGTATAACACCATGGGAATAAAATGTGTCAAGATATGTTAAATGTCAATAGTTTCTGAAAAAGTTAATAAGTCATACTGAAAAATATAACAAAGAACTGTAGTTCTGTTGTGTACAGTATTATGTGTATCGTGTCATTATGGTAAAGGCAGCCAGAAAACAGGCCTAAATCAGAAGTAATCGGACCGCTTTGTTTTTCTGGAAACCTTCTACCCCTATTAAGGAGTCTTTGTCAGTTTTGGCCGTCTGCACTAGAGCAACCTGTAGTTGGAGCACTAATGTTTGAAAGCATATAGAGGTGTATCCTCTCTGTCACATTTCATGTCAGGTACAAATTAATGACCCACACTCCACTCACCTGGGTCATTGGAGTCTGTTGTTTGGTATGGGTTTTGTTCATTCCTATTTTAATCAGCCACAAAACCCCTCTCCCACTTTGTTTGGTTTTGGCTTTTCTCTTTTAATAAAGACTGAATGGAGAGGGAACATTGGAACTAATTCCAAAGAAATTAAACAAGCAGCCTCAGTTGGATTTATCTGCTTGAAAAGCCACAAAACACAGCTGTATCTAGAACATGGACTACACATGTCACACTGCTTTGGTTAGGCCACTCCTAAAAAGAGACATTTTCAGATGTGCCCTTATAAGAGAAAGGGGACTAGAGCAATGCTGAGTGGTCCAATATTATGAAATCAAGTTCCTAAAGTCTGGTGCAGGACAAACCAGGTGACTTGGGATTCAGTTTCCAAATTTCAACAGCTTGTGATTTGGGAAGACATGTTATCTGCTATTGTTAATTAGTCATCTTGTTTTTCCAAAGTGTAAACGTCTACCATGATGTCTTCAAGCACTAAGTGTTTTCCACTGCTAACAAGCTTTATGAAGACACAGCAAAAATTATTGATACAGATTTTAATGACCTTAGTTTTACTTCCTGGCCAATAAGCATTCTGATTGCTTAACAATTTGGCATGACCTAACCCCCATGAGGAGTATGAGTTATCATCAAGAGGAAAAAGAAAGACCCCAGAGCCAACAGTGTATATAAGCTGGAGGCTGCCATCAAATCAAACTGGATTAATGTACACCTGAGCAGTGTTACACGATGATCTTCTCTATACCATGCTGCATTAATGCAGTAATTCATGCAAAACGATCTCGGCACTTTAAGTATTTTACAGTATTCTTTATACATTTCCTCAAATATATTTTAAAATATAAAAGCTTTTTATTTCGACTACCTATTTAAATATCTTTGAGATCTCAAAATGTGAACTTTCATTAATTTAAGTGCTTGATGCTAAAAAATAAACTTATAAGCTTCAGACTTTAACGCTTTATAGGAAACACTGAAGGGATAACAGAAAACGCAGATCATGGCAACCAGGTGCAGAGTAAGTTAAGCATGTAATTTGAATACAATTCAGGAAATGGGCTTAAAGTGGTGGTAATATTATGGTCTGAGGCTGTTTTGCTGCATTACAAACTGGATGAATTGAACCACAATCAATTCCCCAGTGATAACAACAAAATAGCCAAAATTAAGGTTTTGGAGTTGTATCATCAAAGTCAAGAATTTAATCTGACAAACACAACTGTGTCATTATCTTAAAAAGTTATCAAGGGTTAAAATCTTTAAATGTGTGTGAATTAGAGCTCTTATGGGAAGAAGTTTGAACATATTTTCCTTCATCGTTCATTTATTTTGGAATATGGACCATAAAGGGTGACAAAGAAGCAAAAACTACATAAAATCTACTTGAAGATCGAGTATCAGAAACTTTGAGCATTTTATAGTATGTTTTATACATTTATTCTAATGTATTTTAAAATGTAAACACCTTTTTCTTCTGTTATATATTTAAATATCTTTAACTTTTATTAATTGAAGTTCTTGATGCTGATACAATTTTTAAGCTTCAGAAATTAACACTTTATAAGGAACAGGAGGAATACCGCGAAAAGCAGATCAAGGCAACCAGGTGCAGGGTAAGTTAAGCATGTAATTTAAATAGAATTCAGGAAATCTGCTGTGAAGCTGGAGATATTTATGGAGAATTTTAAGAGGAAAATCTGAAATTCTCATAGCATAAGAAAGCAAAAACTCCTAGATAGGCTACTAAATAATCCAGCATTCAAACAGAATGCTGTATACAGTAGCAATTGGGAGATCAAATTTTCACATAGTCTTGAATCACACAGCTGCTGTTTCGGCTTATTTCCTCATTTGATATTTGTGTACACATTTGGATTTCAGAGGAGCCATCTGTGTTTGTATTCTGCTGGTAAATCTGAATGAACATATGGCACAAGCCCAAGGTCAGACTACCTTTAGTATGCACAGTAGCTGCAGACACAATCACAGAGGTATGTCCTTTCTTCCGAGATCATAGGCGGGTTAAACGTTCTTTGCCTGTCGCATTGCTATTTGTTTTCCTCACCTTCTCTCATGCACAACCAATGATTTACACGAACATACGTAAAGACCAATGATGCATCAAATGTTGCATGTCCGAAGAGACTCAACTATAAGCATAAATTGGTCTGTTTGCAACCTCCAACATGTGCCTCACAAATACTAGTACCTAAACAACCATAACATCTGTTCCTGTCAACCAACCGTGATCTGAATCGACACTGAACGCATATCTTTGCACATAAAACGGCATAAACTAGCACACAAACCAGGGATCTGATGTAAGCAGCTCTCTTTACTTTTATATAATAAACATTTCTGTCAAATGAGGCTGTTTAAGAGGGTAATGCTGGCTTTGTATTGGCATACCAATCCTGATATAGTCTGAGCTGTTAACCACGTGTAAAACCACCAAATTTCAAAGTTATATATATATATA
>JAUZNJ010005578.1:0-18385 GCA_034780135.1 Jordanella pulchra | reverse complement strand
CCTGGAAGACGATGGTTCCCCACCATCCTTCCAGTTTTTAATGATGCGTTGGACAGTTCTTAACCCAATTCTAGTAGGTTCTGCAGTCTCCTTAGATGTTTCCTCTGCTTGATGCATGCCAATGATTTGACCCTTCTTAAACAGACTAACATCTTTTCCACAACCACAGGATGAGTCTTTTGCCATGGTTGTTTAAGAAATGAGGAGTTACTTATTGCATCAGCTGGGGTATTGGATTTACTTTTATACTATTAGAGATTGCAAAATAAATGCTTGCAGTGACTTCAGCTTTTTTTAAATGGTCTGAAGGTAAAAAGAATGAGATGTCAAGATGTTTACCTGGTTTAATATTGCAAATTTTTAACACATAAGTTTAACTTTTTCACCAGTATATCCACTGTATATTTATGGGACAATGAGTAACACCCATTAAACTCATGAAGTAACTTACTGAACTGTTCACAGAAAAATATATACATAAATATTTTGTAACCATATTGCTGTTGTTGTATGGTAAGTTTTTTAAATAAGCTGAGGGAAACACATAACCATACTTACAGGATGTAAAATAATTAAGTAGTCCTAATTGTAGACCTAAACACCAATTATTTTACACAATAACTCATTACCAGTCAGCTAAACAATAACCCACTTAATTTTTGGGCTAATATCAGCCAGTTACTCTCAAAACTCCTAAACTTGGGCAGATACCTTCTGTAAATTAGCCATTAACAGCCTCCAAGCTAATATCTACACAGAATCACAGTGAATCAAACCTACACGTGTAAAAATACCATAATACAGCAAAAGGTAATTAATTCGGTAATTAAACGAGTTTTAAAAAACAAACAAAAACACTTGTGAGACAGCAGATAGTTAGCCTTGCATGCACCTGTCTCTCTGTGCGCTAGCTGCACGTGTTATCAAGGTTACCAGCCTACATTTAGAGGAAAACAACGAAAAAAATATAGAACATCTGTCCTGTGGATCCCTAAGAGGCATTGTAATGCACCAACAGTACTAAAACAACACTTACCCCGAATACTGAATACTTCTGCACAGTTGGGGAGATTTTATTTCTTCTTCTTCTTTTTTGTTTTATGGCGGTCGGCAAACAGCTTATAGGTGCATTATCGCCACCTTCCAGACTGGAGTATGGACCAGATGTAAAACCACTATAATCTTCCCATAATATTGGTTCTCCTAAGAAAAGTGAAAATGCTGCTGAAAACTACATCCTTTTTGCAGCAAATTTCTAATATATAATTTATTTTTGTTTCTATTCAACAACAGGGCTTTTCCAAGCTCAAATTAATAAAGCTCTTCCCCCCCCCAAAAAAAAAATTATAAATCGTTTTGCAGCCAAATAAAATAGATCCAAATCAATCCAACAGTTGTAAGGAAAAGAGTAGTGATGTTTATTTTTCACTGGGGATCAGTCTGGGGCTAAGGGTCTTGTTCATGGACTGAGAATTTCAGGGTGTGGGTTTGATGCAGGTACTTGCAGCCATATCAGAACACAAGCGCCACACTCTAACCATTAGAGGACCATTGGCGAAGGAACAATACATTGTCATCACAAGGTCAAATATGTAGGAAAAGGAAGGTTAATTGTTCTTTCAAATAAAACATCTGCATCTAGTAACAGTCCAGACATCTACACAGTTTTAAAAATTAAATATTCAACTTTAAATTTCTTTTCAAGCCATTCTTTACCTTTTTTTTAGGCAAATTTTTTTTTTAATTATTCAAATATGTACCTTATACAGTATTTAGTCATTTATTTTTTAAGAATGTTTGTACGGAATTAAACTGATCATTATTCATCTAAGTTATTTTATCTGTTCCTGTTCTTGCACTACAGATTATTTTTGAAAGTTGCTGTTGAATTCTGTGGAACCAGAAATAAAAAATGATAACTTTTATGGTAAATACTAAGCAAAATAGTTTATGTTAAGACTTTTAGCATCACTAGATGATATATAATAGTGAGATTATGTAAACCTTGCTGGCAAAGCTGCAATGACTTTATTATAGTTGAATAAATAATCTTTCATTGTGACTGTTGATTGCAGCAATCCATATAATTGGCAGATATACAAGGTCGCAAATTCAAACTTTGCTTATGGCCACATACAAGCTTTGGCTGACACCCTTTCTTATTCTTTCTCTTGCAAAACATTTTTATGCAGCATGACCAACAACTGTGACTAAATACAGCATGTTACAAACATACAGAATCTGAATGAGTGGTTATTAAATGATTAGCTGACATTTATGCAGTGCAGTAGTTTTTCACAATATGCATATTGCATGAAGATGAACTTAAAATCTTGTTCAGTTTTTATTCAATAACACAGCAGCAGAAACTCAAGAGCTGATTGTCCCACCTCGGCCTTGAACATGTAATGATTTTAAATTGAGCTAAATCCATGTTTTGTTAGTTGTCTAGATGTAATACTGTATTAAGGTAAAATGTAACTTAGCCAGAGTGACAGAAATCCCTGTTTGAATGTTATAAGAAAATATGGCCAGATAGCACAATTACTTGCTTTTAGACTCACACATAAACTGAAGGATCTTCATTGTCAATTGATTGTATAGCTTTAGCTAACAAGTTGTGCCAGTTGTTACGTTATGCTGTGCTCCTTTTTACAAAATCTTTGTATTTTGTGGTTTTTAGTGTACTAGAAATATCTTTAAGCTTGTTTCTACTTTTCAAACATTGGAATAAGTATGCTTTTTTTTATTCTTGAAAACTAATTTTTGATCTGCTTGTGATCTCTATAAGATGAATAAAGGTCATTTACCACCTTCTCATGAAGCTTCTTAAAAATATAGAAAGGACACATATTTTATGAGATATTTGTACCCCAAAGAGCAAAAAGTTTAAAAACTACAGAGTTGAATAGAGGTCTGTTTCAGATAACATTTGATCCCTTTCCAAATTAGTGTCAATTTTTCTCTATAGCCAGTGTCAATTTTTTATAGTTGATTTTACTCATTTTAGTGTCAAATTCAAGACGACCTGTTAGAGACTGGTGGGTAATGGACACTATTTAGAATAAAATTTAACCTGCATGGCTGTCAACTTTTTCACTCACTATTAACTCAAACACTTCAGCAGATTTACACTTAGTATAGTTGTATATAATCTATTTAGAGTAAAAAACGTTGACTTTACATTTTTAACACCCAGTTTTTTACTCTGCATATGCTAAGAAATATTTTACAGATATGAAAATATTACTGTCAGAAAGAGACTCTTACACTTTAGTATTATAATGTATAATTGGGTTAATCCTAGAAAATAGCCTTCTTCAAGCCATCAGGCCATTCATTACCTTGTAGTCTTAAAACCTAAAAGATTTAATTTAATCTTTTCAAGGCCATTAGCAGAAAGTACAACAAAAATCTATAAGAATGTTTTCTGATTCATTATGTTCATAAAAAAATGATATTGCTAACTTTTCTGAGATAGAAAAAAGAAAGATTAATGTTTTCTCTTTTTATTATTTCAATACTTCCAGTTCTACTGTCCATTAACAAGAACATTATGATTTAATGGCTAATGTTAATGCTTTGTCTGTCGTTCTACAGAAGTTGAGATGTAAAGTACTAAATGTGTAAAGCTTATGGAGTTCATTTTTATTCTGTGAGCAAAACTGAAAGCGCTTTATCATCCTGCTACTTTCCTGACATGTACTTCGTTTAATTCTGCTTAATAGCTCTTTCACTGCTGGTAAAGGGAGTTCTTTACCTAACAATCCAGTCCTTCTAGAATCACTTTCATTTTAGGGATACACTGCCTATTAAAATTATTCACATTCTTTAAACCTGCTTATATTTTAACACATTAAAACCACAAACCTCAATACATATTATTAGGATATTTTAATCAACACACATGGTTTTAAAGTGGAAAAAAAATTAAAAGATGTTAATTAAAGCTGTGGTTTCTATACTAACTTTCTTTAAAAGTACTAAATGAAATCTAGGCAGCTGCCTTCAAAATTCTTATAAATTGTAAAATCAAAAGTCTATTTGAGTGTCATTTGAGTGCTGCATATTCAGTTGTTTGGCTGAAGGGCTCACAGGTTTCTTGGCTAACATTAGAGAACAGACAAGCACAGCGTGCCCTTTAAAAAAACTACTGAGGTGGCAGCATCATGCTGTGGGGGTGTTTAAATCACTGATGTACTAAAAGTCCAGCAGTCACCATAAAGATTAGCAAAATTTAACTTGACTGAATTTAAAGCATAATTTGTTGATGTTCTGCCTTGGTGTATTTGTTGGCTTTAATTTGTTGGGAAATGAAGAACAACTTCTCAGCATAATACACTAAGCACATCTAGAATTCATTTCCTGCTCAGTCTGTTGGAATGAGAGTTATTTTCTAAACACCTCTCAGATGATTTACTCTATTGTAAGCAGCCACACAAGTATTGACCAGGCTTTAACGGATTTGATATTCACTCAGAGTACTTTCACTGATTACCTCTCTCTCTGTGTGAGTGATGGTTTGCTAATCAGTGAACTCACCTGGAGTGAGCCCCGTTGATCCAAAATCATTCCTCTTTTCCACAGTGACGAAGACGCCTTGCGGGGAGCACAGTTTAGCTGAATAATGAGAGAAGCTGTTCGTGGAAAAGCACAAAAAACAGATGTCTGATCTGCCCCAGTAGTGATGCTCTACCAGTATCCTTACTGGGACATCAATTCACTCATGAAACTCACTGGCAAATAACAAGACAATGAAATATAATCAAGAATCAAAGAAAAAGGGGATACGTTGTGTTGGAAAACTGCAGAACACAATCAGATTCAATATATGTTTGTTAGATAAGGTATAAAAATCCAAGTACTGTGATCATATTCTTGTTTTAGCAGCACTGACCACCTCCCTATTTGTGACTGTGTGTTCTAGAAAACATATACATAATACTATTCTGTTGCTTCCTGAAGTCTTGAGCAGAAATGAATCAACATGGATGGAGTTCCTCACACAGATATTAATACAGTACTTCTTGAAATGTGTGACTCGAGTTATGCAACCGCCCCTCCCTGCCCGGATGCTCCTAAATATATTACAGAGCAGCAATTCACAAAAGATATTTTGTTCCTAGAAGTGGCTTCAGGTGGAGAGTTAATTATTTGATTATATTTAACACCCGTGGGTGAATTAGCATTGGTTGGAGCTGTCAAGAACCACAAAGTGATTAACAGCTGTAATCAATTGTAAGAGACAACAAAAACAAACAAACAAATAAAAATGCCGAACCCCTTCTTGTTTAGCCTACACCATCTTATTATATTTACATCTTTCCTAATCTTTTATGAAATGTTTTGGATCTTTTATCAACTGCCTGCAGCATGAAGCTTTGCCAATTTCTTTCGCCCCTATTAAACATTAGTTATACTCATAGTTCATGAGTATATTTTAAATTCTCGATGTACCACAGATAGTTTTAACAATATTAAACGGTTTCCTTTTTAGAGGTGGGTACCCAGGTACCCTTTTTTCTACATTACAGTTATGCGCACTGACCTGCTCCTGTGTAACACTTATAATGAACAGGCAGAGCATGGGTCTGATGGTTCGGCCTCTCAAATACTGAACTAAGTTTAGAACATAGATCCAAGAGCAATGCTGTATGGAGTCAGATCAACTGATAAAACAGTAATCATCCTGGGTCAGGAGACATTGGTAACCCCTGAAATTTCATTTCCTTCAAATTCTCTTGTTTACAAAGTCTACAGCATAGTCAGAGCCTCCATCACACACCATTATGTGTACATGGCAGCATTTAAATGTTTACAGCATTTGGTGGGAATTCCTTACACTTTTTTACGTTAAAGTATTGATCAGTGGTATGGATCCCCTGTTGGTCATAGAGGAGAGGAATTTGTTATTGAGTAATTGTTTACATATTGTGCAAACTATCACTTTGAATTTAAGCTTGTCTATGACCTTTTTCATTATAAATTGCATTGCAGTTTTCAATCTGATAAAGTCGATCTATGATTAAAATTCCAAATTAAGTCAAATTTAATTTCTGAGAGAAATTGTAATGCAATTTGACTTCAGTTCCCCTTCTCAGTCATTATCTATGTGGCCAATTTCCCCATATTCAAAATGTACGTATCCATACAGGTGGATCAGAGTTGGTGTGAGAGATCGCACATTTTCATGTCAAGATAGTTTTTTCTTATCACAACCTTTGTGTAGAAGTCGATCTACGCAAGTTTCAGACCCTATTTTTTTGCAAACACAGGCTTTATAAATGAGACCCCTGATCTTTTGTAGAATGATGGGAAGCATAAAGCCTTTGGAAAAAAGAAGAAGTAAGAAGTCATTTTAGTAGTTTGCTTTAGGCCATGTAGGGGGCAGAGAAAACATGTGGAGGAAGGTTTTCTTTAGCAACCTGTCTTTGGCAGAAAAGTAAGCATCTCCTTAAAAAGCAATGCTCATTATGTGTGGGAGACTCATATTCCTTCCTCTCCATGGTTATACCCAACTTTATCCTTCTCTATCACATACAATCTTATTAAAAGGCTTTAAGTCCTCTGGTTAGAAAGAAATAAAATGGAAGCCTGTAAAATGGAAGCCTGCAAGGGACTTCATCCCCGTTGATGATCTAGATTATGCTGCTTTTGAGAATGCAGTGCATCAGTCGAACAGTTCCTCTAATGGCTTGACAAACAGCTTTAACAATGCCCTCCACTTAACCTGTCTCATTTTTTTTCTTCATTTTTTTTTCTAAATCTTCCTCTGTGTAATTTTAGGTGTTAAAGAGGCAAGAGAAGTGGTAAAAAATGACTGCACACGGCACAGATCTTGTCAACAGTAATAGCTGGCATCAGTGATTAAAGAGTAAAATCTTTACGCTAAAAAGGAAACACAGCCATATGCTCACATTTAATTATATATCCTTTAATAACATATTTATGGTAGAGATAAAAAAAAAAATCAATGTCCTGTTTTTTGCCAAGTGCGTCTCTGAGCTTAATCAAGCATGGAGACACATTACCGGCTGACTCACCGTATATCCTTGAATATCGTTAATTACCACCCGTTCCATGTGGGCGTTCCTCTAGTCCTTATCCAGAGGGAACGTTCAGACAAGCAGAAGATTTGGGTGATTATAGGGATAGACCCAGTTTATGTCGTGTATAAATCACACATTTTAACCAGACTTACATATCGGGCTTTTCTGAGACTTCTTTGGCATATGTCAATGCAATAATTACCTCAGTTGCTACAAGAATCTTATATGTGTCCAAGTAAAGTTTGAGAGGCACATTAAGTTTTAAAGGATGATTCAACTATATGTTTTGTATTCAGTCAATGTGTTATCAAACTCAGTATGCATATCCGCGCTCACTGCATGGGTTGTCTGCTGGTGAAAGGACCTGAAAACTTTACTTTAGCCTCTAAAAGACTATTTAACATTCAGAATTGTGACCAAGTTTAAGTGCAAAGTGTAAAAGTCACCCTGCCTTGAGCCCCGACAGACCCCGGTTTCCTGTTAGCTTTGTGCCATGATTCATTTTTGTTCATTCTGACACCCGATGAGCAAGACGAGCAATTTAGGGAATTTTTCCTATGTCAATCAGAAGTGCCAATGCCAATCAAATTACTCCATTCTGTCTTGACTCCCCTCTTGTCTTTAATCACAGAGTCAGCTGCTTTTGTCATCTGGCTTGCAGTGACAACAACAGGAGGGATTCTGTATTCAACAATCATACACTGAAATACCCCCGCCCCCTACATGCAGTGCTATGAAATAAGAGTTTTTTAAAAGTCTGACAAAGGAAAAGAATGAGCACACACATGCACATAAAGGCTTCTGGATATAAGTGCCAAGCCTTACATTTGGCTGTGCTTCTGCAGATATGAGACTCTCAGAGACACATTCTGGCATTATTGTCCTCAAGTGGCATAGAAATGTAAACACAAAAAGTTTCCTTGAGTTAATTATTCCATTTCCACTTGGTTGCCTATTTGCATAAATACCACCAGCTTTGTGAATATATTATACGTGTACAGGGTTGAAAACAAACCCGTCATTTGCATTTTCTGTCTCAAGTTTACATGAACACTCATCATCAGAACGAATGTTTGATTAATTAGGGGGCTCTCCAAAGATGCATTTGAGCCACTTTTTTTCTCAGCTCTGTAAGATAATTCCCTGTGTAACTTCAACAATAAATAAAAAAGAAATTGGATGGACACTTTTGAACTTTCAGAGGATGAGATATTATGCATGCAGGCTCCAATGTACTACACGCCCACAAATATTTGAACACATACAACTCTCTTGGCAAGTTACAGACAAATCACATTGTTTGGAGCCTTCACCAGGTTATTTCTGCAAGTAATTATTGAGTTATTAAACTGATTGTACATCTGAAAGGAAACTGGTCTTATAGCAAAATACATTTTCTAATCTCATCCCCTCAAGGTGGTGAATCAGTTATATAAAGTCAAGAACTAGCAGACTAATAAACAGTTTCTACCCAAGAGCTGTTACTGCCCTGGACAAAGCAATCTCATCAGATCATAATTTATTTATTTTGTTGTGCTTTTTGCATAATGGCAATAAAAGGAAATCAGATTATGATTTCAATGTTAGACTCCCTGTTCCATCCACACACTAATTTGGATGTACGGTATTTGGGATTGTTATCTAGTTGAAACAGAACAATGATCCAAGTTTTTGCCCTAGTTTCATCTAATTGACTGATGATTTGAAGGGAAGTATAAGTTCAACTTACATGGCTCCACATATTATTTTTAAAAATGCTGCTACTGAAAGGTGTGGGGTTGTGGGCTGGGTTTGGTCTCAGACATGATTTACAGACAAAAATTGACATTTTGAACGACTCTTTTAATATTAGCAGGTAGAGCAATCCCAACAAAATAGTTTAGTGAGGCAGCAGTCAGATCTCTCTTCACCATCTTCATTAAACACAGAAGAAATAGGGCAAAAGAGAGAAAGGTTCTGTTGAGCTTCATGGCTCATCCTTCAGCCATACTGGTTTTAGATTCTGTCTGGCTGCTCCCTCCTCCAATATGTGTTCTGGTCTGGAGCATCAATAAAATACAAACCAAACGCTGTTGATGAAAAAATAATAATTTTTATCTGATCTGTGATCTTGTAATCTGTTGATACAAAATGCATCACAAATCAATATTTTATAATAGACAGACGGGACATACTCCTTTTTTGTTTTTAATTTGTTGTATTTTCTACAAATGTTTATCTACCTAAGTATAATTTCTTTCTAATAGCTTTTAGGTTATTCGACCAACTATACACAAATTAATATAAAATCATTTTACGGCAGACTTGTTTGGATTCAATTTAAAGGCAATTACTATTATTTATGAACCTTTAAAATTGAAATTGAAAACAATTATTTATTTTTGTATTTATTTTTAGTTCCCATTATAATAATAGAATTTAATTATAATTTAATCAGTCCCTAAGCGAACTTTTAATTTCATGTCAACTTAACCCTACCTTGTTTTTTCAGCTACTCTTATCACAATTAGTCAAATATACCCTCAGTATTATGTTGATACGTAGCTGATGAACATTAATAGTTTGGGATTAATTTCCAAGTATTTGTTGGAATGTATATACTTGTTCAAGGCAGTAATTATAGTTTTGACCTGTGAGGATACAAGAAAATTCATAATTATGTTTCAATTAATTTAGAATTTATGTTTCAATTTACAAAATCTCAGATATATATATGAACATTTTTTTTTTTTTTATTTGGGTCAGAGGTTAATGTGACATTCCAATAATTTAAATAATTAGCAATACTTTAAACAAAACTGGCGTTGTTAACAAAGACTTTCTTGTGAACTTATTTATCATCAATTTGCAAATGTCACAAAATTAGAGTGTATTTAGTTTTTTTCTGATTCATCAGCTTAAATGTACAAAACTATTAAAAAATTTGCCGTGGATGAAATGTGTGCATTCCATCCAGAGATATTAAAACAAGCTGTGTTTTTGAGAAATGAACTTGCTCCTAATCAGGATCATTAAATGGTTTGGTCCATTTCTAGCCAGATGAAAATTATAGATATCAGTAAGAAGCAGACATGAGTACATCTCAGTGAGTCTACCTGCTCAGATGTGGTGTCCAGGCATACAGTAGTTGCAAAAATAACATATTTTTTGTTTTCTTTCCTTTGTATGTATGTGTCTTGTTGTGAATTTCAGGAACCCCATCCAGAGAAGCTGCTTGTCTGCATGTGCCAGGGAAGATTTATTCAACAAACATATCTAGACATAGCATGTCTGAATGACTTAATAAATTAAGACTTAATCCAGCATCAAAACGTTTGACTATAAATGCAAAAGATCAGATTTTTACCTTGAAAACGACATTAAATTTTGGCTTTAGTTCCACAATCATAAAGTATTTTGCATTTTTCACATTATTCTGTCATTGTAAATTGTCAAAATTTTAAAAACTTATTTTTCTTTTTTTCAGGCACTTTTATACCAGATAATAAATCCTTTTATTTAAAACGGTTAAATGTCGATAAAGTTTCACTCTGACATAAACATTTTTATAAAGCAGATGGACTAAAAATACCTATCTCGCAGCAAAATCTATTAAATGAGAAAGTGGTTATCTAGTGACTGTCCATGTCTCTGCAGTAAAGTGCTTTGAGGAAAATCACATCAATGTTTTGTAAAATGGCTTTGACATTTGACATAAACCATTATCGAATGACTGGCACGGGAACAATGTTTGTATGCTTTTGCATCCTGGAATAAGCTCTGTTCTGATTCTGCATATAAGCATTGTCTGCATTTCACAGTGATCCCTATGGAAAATATCTCATCATTCTCCAAAATGTCTGCATGTTACAGAGTAAAAAAAAAAACAAAAAAAACAAGAGTTTCGTCTCTCCACTCAAACATTTTCCCTTTAATGTTGAGAGGCAATGATATTTGCCTGAAAAATTCAAACATTTCCATATTGAAAAATACCCACGCATATGAAGCTACTTCATCTTCCAAACACATTCTAGCTTTTTTTTTTCAAAAAATGCATAATAATTTAAATGGTAATAACACCATATTCTGAACTGCCAGCAGACAGCTACCCACACATGAGTGAATGTGCGGGTTGAGAGCCGAACAAGTCGAAAGACATCAGAACGCTCTGTTAACACTGTCTGCACTCTTTAATATCAGTGTCTGCTGCCCTCATTCGTGTCTCTCTAAGGAATAAATGCTGATATAACAACAAAAAGCCCTTAGATAAAGTAAAAAGTAGCATTAAAAATAAAAAATACCAAACGAAAACCAAGAGTCACATGGTGCTCTTTGCACGCTTCCATAATAAGATGCCGACCATTGGATTAGCAGTATTAGAGCTTCAGAGCGGATGATGATGCTGGAAGTCTAAGGTCAGTGACCTCATTTCAAAAACCATGTTGCAGGTAAATTTTCTCTAATATATTTTTGTGAGCAAAAAAGCATCAGTTATTATACTCTGAAATTATCTGTTAAAAAATGTTGAAACATTTATTCAAGCTTGAGCCAAATAAGTCCAATAAGAGTGCAAGAAATTCCCATGTTTAAGCATATACTGTGTTTCACTTGGTAATGCAGTAAAATGTTTTATGAATATCTCAATAACAGCACGTCCAAACCACAGATTTTTTCAGTTTAAATTTGTCTGAGTATTGTTGACAAGCAAAAAAAATGAGCAATTTCAATTAATTTAAGACTTGTCAATGTAAAGAAGCTAAGGAAATTTCTGTTTTGCTGCAAGTACCGGTAAAGCACATATATTTTCTAAATGTTCAATCTCTTTTCTTAAAATAAAGAATGTTCTCTATACTGCCAAAGCAGTAATACAGTGATATTTTGTTCTAATGAGTTGCTCAGAGTAGATTAATAAGGTGCTGAGCTGGGATTTGATCATTAATTCTGTCTTTTGCAAACTAAAACCAGGACAGGAGCTCCTGAAATTGTAAATAACTAATAAACTCTTATATTTAAAGCTTTTATGTTTTCCTTCATTTTTACCTTATTGAAGATCATAGGAACTGAAATAGTTGGGATTGTGGCAATCCAATACAAGTGATAGGTTACAAAAACATGTTATATCATATTTCTTTGCACTTCAAAGATAATTTCAGTGGATGTACACAATCCTAACTGCTCTCACTGGCTCTCTGATCCCTGCGACAATTGCTAAACAAGAAGTGCTATTCATCCATAGATGGTGTCATGTTTGAAGTGCAAGTAAGACCCAAAGGCAAGAAAGCAACAGGCACCTAGCAGAATAAAACAAGATGAGGCAATTAATTGAGTATGACATAACCCTGAACCTACAAAGACTGTGAGGAATCCAAAAGCCAACACAGAAGAACACAGCGATCGAGCCAGCATGACCAAAGGCAAGCAGGAGAATCTGACAGTGAGGGTGAAAACCGGGAGTGTGTATAGCTGAATGGTGATAACCGGATGGAGAACAGGGAAATGATTTCCAACAGCTTGTAGAAGAGCTAGAGATGTAGGGGAAACTGAGAAAGGTGAGAAACTCTTGTAAACACAAAAAAGATAATGGGGATGGTTTCAATAATATATGAATTGAAGTAATGAAATATGAAGCAATACATTTAATGAACTGATGAAAAATAAAAGCAACCAGAATTTAAAAAATATTTGTTAAATTATCGCACTTAGAAAAGCTGGAAACCAAGGATAATAAACATGGGAAACCTTTTCTGGAAATGTCTTTTTTAGTATATGTGTAAATCATTATGTTTCTGAATGTGCCTTAGATCATTATTTGGCTCTATATTGACCTTGTTTGCTTTGTTGCAAAGGTTCGTAAAGAAAAATGAGTTAGCTGCATTCATGCTAAGTTGTAGATGGGTATTTCAGAGAAAGATGTAGCCCTAAAGGTTATTTTAAATAGATGAAGTTCATGTAAAAACTAAGTAAAATTACTGTATAGCACACATAACAACAGCTAGTTAGTTTGAAGACTAAAAGAAAAGAAAAGTCTCCATCTCTTCATTTGAACACCTTGGTATATTTTTCACAGCACTAATGTAATAAAATTCTCAATTCTGTAATGCATTCGAACTAAATAGCAGTGGTTTGCCAATCAGTAAGGGTTCTTACATGAAAGACACTTAGGCAACTTCTACATCCTATCCAACTCTTCAAAACCCAAAAGGTCCAACCATCACACTTAATCCTCTTAGAAAGATTAGTTTGTTTTAAAAGTAGAGGAGCTTGAGTCACTTTTAAACTATATTATGTAGTTTCTATATTATGGAGTTTAAAACTTGGAGAGCAATGAAAGAGATCAGGGATTCAGGGTTGGATTTTTTTTGTGTAGATTCTACTTCATCACTATCCTTCCACAGAGGAAATGCGATTTGATTTACTTGTGTATTAACTTATACGAAATGACAAATGTAATGCTTGCTCCTCTGTGTGAAGATATAGAGCCTAAAGTAAATGTCTGAGAGAGTATTTTAGCCTAATGCTTTTTGGCTTTACTTTCCTTCCTCCTTTTTTACTTGCTCTAATTCTATATAAAGTATTAAAGAATAAAGTAATTGAAATTCACAGCTGTGATAACTGCAGAAAATGTGAGATATAAACAATGGGGAGCTGAACATACACTCAGCATCAACTTATGTGAAGTAAACTTCACAGCAGTACATCAAATAACTTAGAATCTGAATAAGTGGAGAGGACACACTCTGTGCTATTTCTATACCAAAAGAACAACAACCCGATATCACTTTCCTCCTCATGCATCATCCTCACATTTCAGCAGCTACGTAAAATTGCTGCACAACAGATTGCGAGTGCCAGCAGCAGCAGCATACAATCGCCCACACCTCCAACCTTCATTGATGGAAAAAGCAACAGTGTGGTGGTAATGTTGATGAAATACTCAGAGAATTTTATTTGAGATTTGATTTTACCTTTATGTCTTTCTATTGAAAGGTGCTTATGGAATATTTATGAAACACTGCTATGAGCAAACATGAAACTGCAGCTTTAAGAGCCCATAATAAGGTAGATATACTGTGAGCCATTATTTAAAAATGGACTCGTAAGCAATTTCAATTATAGTTATAGTTTCCTCATGTTTACTTTAATGGTATTTCTAGCAAAAACATGCATTAGCTCTCATAAGTGATCACTTAGGATTCCAACTGTTTTTTTTTTTACTTTATAAATATATTTATACCTCTAGCATAATTGTTTTCTCAATGCTAAACTAAGATTCTTAGCTGCTGTCTGTAACTAAAAACAAAAGAGTAAAGCTAAATGTCCCATTATTAACCGTTGGATGTATATAAAACTAAAAAAGATATTTCTGCTACTGATAAATTGTTCTGAAGCATTTTATTGTTTATCCAAACTCCTATCTCTCTTATCTGTATATATAAACAATTTACTTAAGCATCAAGTACTGCGAATTCCACATTTGCGTGTCTTTGAAACCTTGTCCTCTGTTTTCTTTTTATTTAAACTGTTTTAAAATTACTTCAGAGGACGAAGTGCCAGTTTTGCAAGGCACCCTTCTTAATAATTGCCTCCATGTGTACAAAAGCCATAAAATTTATGGTTGTTGTGCTGTCTTGGTGACCAAGAGATGCTGTGCTTCATAGGGATTCTCTACCAGAGATTTCTTACCATCCTTCCACCTTTTGCAGCTCTGTGTCTCATAGCTCCAGCTGTTTAAAACTTTTAAACGAATAATCCAACCATAGAAATTGAAAAGTCTAGGCAGGCTGCTATTTTCCTAGAAGCATCTGGGTTTGTAATGATCAACCTACATCTTACTTAGTCAAATAGTAATGTTATTTGGCTTTAAAACGTGTGTGTTTAAGCTCAGATAGGGTATGGCTAATGGCTAAATAACATCAGTATGCCAAGAATATCCTGTATCAACCTTTTATTTAGAGTTGTGCAGCTTACCCACTCCTAAGCATCACAGACAACCTCATGAGACCTGAATTTTCCTGACCATATCAGGATGTGCATTTCTGCAGACCCAGTCTGTTTATCCCAGTCCAGACCTCCAAACCTCTTTTGGTCTTCAGACATCCAATAGAACAACATAGAGAACTTCATGGAATGTTTTTCCATGTCTAAGCGGGTTCCTCCAAGTCTTGGAGACCCCCAATACAACACAGTGGCTGCTTTTGTAAAGCACACCATCCTTGACTATGGAGCAGTAGAGGTATTATCTGTAGAGGCAAATCATGTCTTTCTGTCTGGTGGTCCATTGGATGAGATTGGGTTTGCCAACTACAGGGAGAACAGTAGCTGCATGACCGCCTTGTGTCAAGTGTAAAATTTGGTGCAAAAGTCAATTTCAAGCCTCCAGCTCTGTGGTAACAGTTTGCAAAAGGTTTATTCTTGTTCTACCATGAACACAGACCAAGGCACAAAGCAAGGCATTTGGTGTAGTCGTAACATAGGTTTTATTTGTAACTAGTGGTTTAAAGGGGACTTTTATTGAAGGGACAGTCAAAAGCTCATAATCTGCATTGGTGCCCTGAATTCCACCCTGCTTATCTTTTAATTCAACCTTTTCTTCATCAACCTTTTAATGCCTGGTTGAATGGCTGTTGTCTCACCATACACAAAGCAAATATAACAGAGATTAAAATATAAACTTCATTTCACAGTCCAGGCCTCCATAATCTACAACTCTTCCCCTGTTACTCTTATCAGAGGGTAGCGGCACATACTTGTGACATTGCTAATCAGTGGCTTCAAAAGACACTTGACAATTGCTACTGTTATACGTTTCTTGACTACCCTGCATAGAGTCCTGACCCCAACCTTATAGAAACCATGAAACAGACTGGAGACTCTGTGAGGCTTGATCATCCAACATCAGTGTCTGACCCCACAAATGATGAATAAGCAGCAAAGGTTCCTATTAGCAAGGACTTTTGGAATGTCTGCCCAGAAGCTAATTTTGTTGTAGATGCAAATGGTGCACTGAAATCATACAAAAGGTGACAATTTAAGTATAGTGGGTACATGGTCTTTTTTGCATGGGGTTTGCATCTTCTCCTCAAACATGAGTCTACATGGTCTATGTTCCAAGAGACCTGTTCAGGCTGTATGTCAAGTCTTGCACAATGAAAGCTGAAAACAGACCATGAGTCCAATAGAATCAATCTGGTTTATATATATATGGTTCAGTTGGCAATGCAACATGCTGTACATTTGCTACAATTATTCTCTCGTATACCTTTTCTAAGAGTGACCTAAAGAATGGGTTTATATGCCAAATCACTTCCAATCCTCGGTGTGAGATCGCTAATTTCGTGTTCATAAAAACTCTGATCTATTCTCACAGCATCTCTTACATTTATCTTTCGTGAATAACTGGTGGTGACAGCAGTTGATTGAGGATAATCTTGATAAAACCATCCCTTCCCAACAAGGCTTTTTATTCATTTTAACCATGACTGCCAATAAAATGAACATGTCATTTTGGAGAAACACCCAGATGGTTGACTGTGAAAAAAGCACTACAGTATTATATCAAAATACTTCTAATAATGAAGTACTGCAGGCTATTGAAGGAGACTGTTGTGAGATATGGACGGCACTGAGGCTACTGTACTACTGTATATTTGGGGGAAGAAACCACACTTTCACATGCAAACATAACATCCTGTCCCTCTTGCTGCGCCAAAAGTGACACACAAACATAGACATGACACACATACAGGCTTGGAATATATTACAGAACATGTATCTCTTGCTGCTCATCACATTGTCATTATTCTCTGTATTCTCTATTTTTAATCCGATGTTCCCCTATCTTGGGACTAAACTTCAAATTTCTCACAGAAAAAAGGAAAAACAAAGGAAGAAGAAGAAGTCCTGTATAAATCTGAAAAGTCTTTCTTACCCCTTAATGTTCAAGTTGCGGCTTGCTGTGGTTAAGGTGTGTCAAAGCATGTGCAGTATGTACAAAATTTAAATTAAAACGTGTGTCCCTTTATCCAGGACAGAGCTGGTTATCTGTTTTTCTATTTCAAGCTCAAGTTTATTTCCCCCTCTCTCTATGAGTGTTTTGTTTTAGCGTGTGACTGCATGTGTTCTGGTTTGAGCGTGTTTGTGTTTATCTAAGTGTGTGTGTGTGTACATATGTGCATGTTAAATTGAACTTTGTGACCTTTCCATAATGACCCAGCTAAATAAAGATATACACATGTTTTTTTTGCCTCTGCATTGCTTGCCACCTCACTCTGCTGTCTCACACAGTTACAGTTGCACATCGATTCGCTATATTTCACACGGCTCATTGATGGCTTTTAGAATAGAATAGAAAGAACTGAAATATCCTTTTATTGTCCCACGTAGGGGAAATTCAGGTATACCAGCAAAGTGAGACACAAATGGAAACATGCGGATACAACCAATGGTTAAAACTGTGTCTAAAAACATAAAAATCTGACATTTGAAAATTAGAGTAAATTAACAGCATAACAAAAAGTATAATTCAGGAGATTTAGATTTGACTTGTTTAAGTTCAGACAAGGTCATAGTCTTTCTCAACAGCTGTAGCAGAGTTATTAAACTGATGCCAATGCTGCCCATGACAATCATGTGACAGCTTTGCTTCTCCATTCTTTCTTTATCAACACCGGGAGGCACAATAATGCGTCAGTGTTTATGAAGCTGTGAAAAAAAGGGAGTAATTGTGTCCACGGGGAAAACAAAAATGAGTCTCATGCTTAAATCTTTTTTTTTAAGTGTCACATATCCAGCTTGAACAAAAAAGCCTTATTTTGAGTATGATTTATTCAAACTTAAATACAGGAGCATGAACCTGTTTACATATTGCTCTATCAAACCCCCCCTGAACCTCCAACCTTGCCCAACCTGACACTGGTGCAATAGAAATAAATAGTACCTTTAAAAGTCATATCTCATTGGAATTGCGTGAGCTGAATTACAACTCAAGGATCCAACAGAAAACCTTCATAGAACCAATAAATCAAACGCAGCAGTAGGTTTACACTTGATGTTTCTTTCGCCTCTCTTCGGTCACCTCACTGTGCTACACAGATCAATATATCTGATTATCCATAAATGGGAAACTTATTATTAATTACTGTATTTGGATCTACCTATTAAAGCTTTATTGACCAAATTCATTGTGGAAGCCTCTGTGCAACTACTATTTGTTAACATTTTTTAAGTAAAATTACTTTATTAGGTAAAGTATTGCACACCATTGTTAGTATTATCATAGAAATTGTTGGGATCCGGGGTTCTGTGCTTTCCACCTTCCTCCAGCAGAGCGCGCCGTGGGTCTCCTGGGCTGGAGCCCT
>JAUZNJ010005567.1:0-12276 GCA_034780135.1 Jordanella pulchra | reverse complement strand
CCCCCCCCCCCCCCCCCCCCCCCCCGGGAATACATCCCTAGTGAAATTAAAAACGTTTTATAAACTTTGTGTCTGTCAGACAATTACATTTCAGATGATATATTTATATTGGCAGTCTAATTTTTACATATTAGAGTAATGCTCACAAATGGCAGTAAATAGGAACTGCGTTACTATTTATGCTTAGTTTAAAGACCCGAGTTGAAAACATTTAACAATTATCTGGTCATAAACTGGGAATGTAAGTCAATTTACAAGTGAAACTGTTGGAGAACCTTTCAAAGTAAAGCACGCCTATAGATACAGTCGGTGGGAGATTTCAATTTGAATCAAAGCTTTGCATCAAAACTATTTAGATTTATTTCATTTTATTTTCAACGATGAAGGCTTTACCATTAAACTTTTTTGGCACTTTAAGTAGTTTCGTTTTGAGATCATTCTCCTTCTAGAGATATGTTTCTCAATCAGCGCGTTCCTCCTGTCGGGGTATCGCGCTTCTTAACAGTATTTTACGGTCAGCGCGATTCATTCCAATACATCGTGTACATTCGAGTGTTTATTTTTTACTATCTTTAAATTAAAGATTTAGCTGATGTAGCCTACATAAAAACATTAAATAAAATGTTTTTTAGGTAAATTGAAATACTAAAATCTTTTATATTTTTTAAGAGGTAAGTTGAGAATGTAGTTTTTTAATTACTTTCTCTAGGCTACATATATGAGTAGGTTATTATAATGCCTTGAAATAATTTTAAAGAAAGCCTGGAGGATGATAGTATGCCTTGTACATGCTTATGGCACATCTTAGATTGTGAGTGATCACAAAAATTCTATATTTCAACTTTACGTTAGTGCTAAGTTTATGTATATTGTGCTTCAAATGTTAAAAACTTTGAGGTAGGCTATGTGGAACAGCAAAGGGCATTTATCTGACACTGTTAAAGATGGTTAAATGTTGAGGAAAAACATAAAAGCAATTCTTAAATTTTGATTATCTATCAATATTGATCTTTTTTAGTTATTTTGTAGTTGGATGTGTGGATGGTGCCTGTATATGAGAAGACAGTTATCTGTAGGTGATTTTGTTAGATTTATTTTTTTAATATTTTGTGATGCTGGTGGCCCTAATTACCATGATTAGACAAAAATTAATAAATAATATGATAAATAAAATAACAAAGGACCCACCCTCAGCAATTTTTTATTGCAGGAATAACTTTGTGTTTCAGCATAATATCAGTGACTTATTTCAATCAGTATTCGTTTTTTGTTTATTTTTGTTTTGGATGTTTTGTCTTTGTAAACGTCTAGCTACCCTTATAACATTCAGAGCGTTTTTGTTAATTATGTGTTAAATAAAACAAAGCAATAAAGAAATAAAACAAAACTTGTATACGACGTTGTTGTACCTTCAGTATAGATAATCCGAAGGCAGAGTTGACTTGAATGCAACGTTGAACTTTGCAGCGGCCGTAACATACCGTGTAGTTGCGCATTCGGTGGGTGATCGGGTCTCTTCGGAGGAAATCTCATCCAAATCTTACCGGATATACTGCGTGTTCACCCTGCCTGCCTGCAGCAGCGTTACCTTTACAAATATTTCCTCCAACTTCAGTTTGAGTCGTTCGGGCAGCACAGACGCCTGTCCGGATGGAGGACTAACCGCTCACCTAATCTGGGTCACTCCTCTTTATATGACCCGCAGTTGGGCATGTGGCTTCTTGTCTTTCTTCTAAATACTACGCATATGTTTTCGTGCTAAAAATGTATTCCCTTGGAGAGTTTATTCGCAGGGATATACTTGTGAGAGCATTAGGTTGCTTGCACAGTCAGCGTGATTTGCTATGGTGATACTACAAGAAGCTAACCCCGAGCTAGCCCAGGGATCGTTTTGGGGAGATACATTTTTTGGATAAAGCTCCGCGCTAACGCGTGAATTAGACACTTGTTGTTAATCTTCGTTGAAGTCGAATATCAAGAAGGAATGTCGAACCAAGGAGTTAGGAGAAATGGCCCAGTAAAGCTGCGGTTGACGGGTAAGCAAAATTTAAACCCCCCTTCTTACACCGCTTAGTTATGCTAGCAAACTATTAGCTTGTATGCTAACAGTCCTTACTAACGTCTGCTTGTTATAAATAAAACCCCAATATACTGTGGGAAATCTTTGCATAGACTCATTGATAGCATTTGAACTATTTTAACACAACCAGTAAGGTAGTACTTAAGTGAATTCGATTTAAAGCAATATACTGAATTGTATTGTAGTGCAGTGTATAAGCCTGCCTTGTTAGCAAACATTAGCTTACAATAACCAGCTATCTGGCGATACAACTTTACAAAATGTATTATTTATCTTCCATTATTATATTTTCATAATATATACATTTTAAGGGCAACTGTGTTTTAATTGTGCCGTGACTATTACGCTTTGTAATGCCTTTATGAATATATATGCTTGGCATAGCTTTATTTTAAACCTAGATGTTGCAGTAAAACGATCTGTTTTCTATTTAACCAGATCTGTACTATTAAAGTACAGCATTTTGTGTCAGGGAATCCTGTTCTAGACGAGTGGCTAAAACGTCTTGTAGAGATGCAATTGTATAAAAAGCACAAGGCGAAAAAAATATCAATATATGCTATAACACGAACTGGTTAGAATAGTCGAGAGACACATCTGTATTTTAGAATTTGGTGTAAGACGGAAGATACTCTGCTAAAACCCTCCTTTCTCCCTCTGTGTTTGCTGAAGATATATTTGACCTGAAGGAGTTTATGTTTGGAGGGTACTTTAATTCTATGAACAACCTAGGAACTACAAGCTTTTCTGTGGACCGAGTGTTGGGTAATAACTGAAAGAAAGTGCTTCCTTTGTTAATGGTCACCGTTAATGTTGTTAATTAACAATTAACAGTCTTTTCATTTAGCTAACAAAAACACCCCAAAATGTGATCAATTTAATGCTACCCTCCTCTTTTAAAGTGTCAACGTTATGGTTCATTTTTGTGCTTTAGATTATTTCCTGTTTTTGGCAAAATCTTGTTCCTGTCTAGGCTAGAAAAGGTGCTAAATTATCAAAGTAAGTACATTTATGGTACTTAAACTGATTTTTTTTTTGACAATTTTGATATTTATTTTTGGTTAGGAACATTGCATTTAACAGCAATACGATGTATAACTTTCCTAATTAACAATTTAGGCAAAGAAAATGTAAAGATTTTTCAGTGTTTATTAGGTGAAATATATTTAACAACCACAACGAAAGGCTAAATGATAGCAAACCAATTGACTTATTAAAGTAACAGTTTCATGTTCAGATAATTTAAATGTGGTTTTATTGGTATAAAACTTTACAACTTTTCCCCAAACAAGAGTGTAAAGTGGATGAATCTATAATTTTTGATAAAACAGGTCAGTTACTTTTATTTAAATAGAAACCATTCGTAGGTGTTGAAACAACCAGTTGGAACAGAAATTGCAGCCTCAGATCCTCTTCTTGTAATTTACCTTTTTTTTTTTTTTTTTTTTTTTTTTTTATCCATTATAAGTTAAACGTGTTCTATATCCAACCTTAAATCTTCACCTGTAGGTTAAAAAATAGGGCTTTACAAGGGCCCATTTCCTAAAGCTAAAGTTGCAATCAAGCGTACAGTACCTAATTGTCCTGCTTAGAACATTTTTCCTATCTTCAATTTTTCAATCACAGTTTATGGCTAAAATGCTGCTTCATATCTTTGCTTTAGCATATGATACCTGTCTGAGTTTAGAAACTAAAATGTCTTTTATCTAGGAAGTAATATTGTAAAGAAAAAAAATGTTCATGAAAAAATACATACAGTTCTTTCTGGGCTGCCTGGGGTCTCTTTTTCTCTCCATATGGACGATAGTTTTAAATGTGCTGCAGTGGTCTTCACCGGAATGCCAAGAATGTGAAACCTCAGAGAGCCTTTCCTGATCATAAAGCCCTTCAAAGTGGTATTCACATCATTTACAATGACCCAAATTTCTGCTCTTGCAGACCAGTGAATTGACGTCTTGATTTATATTGCTGCCTGTGTTGCAAGCTTTGCATTTGGATTGAATTGTGGCCAAATGTGATTTCAGATGTGAAGCTGGACTGGAATGAAACGTTAAGTGTAAATACACAGTCTGTGTGGTGGTCTTTTAATTGCATTCTGTTGTTTTTTTTTCCCTTTTTGTCTGGACAAAAGAAATTAAAGGATTATGATTTATGCTGCTCGGTGATTGTTATTCCACCAACCTTATTTAGTTTTGCCCTCAGGTTTGGTCACTATATTGAACAAATTCAGCTTTTTTAGTGATGAATCTGAAAAATTGCTGATGCTGGTGGTCCTTCTTGTGTTCTACCCTTTAGTTGACACGTTACATACTAAGCTTAAGCCAGTTTGTTGATCGTAACATGGTGGCTTTTATATCAAGCATGAAGTGCCAGTGAGGAAAAAATAATATTTTCCCAACAACAATTCTTTAAAGAATCAAAGCTACTGCTTTAAACTTTTAAAAACGTCCATTGATACTTTAATAAATGTCTCACAGCTAGTTGCCAAGAAACAACATCCTTTTTTTAGCCATGTACAAAGTCCTGTCATAAATCTGAACACTTCCCTTCTTGTTTTTATTTTGTGTCAAAGATGGTTATTTGTTTAAATGTGTTTGTCTTTTTGTGACCATTGAAGAACCAAATTTCCAAATTGTTTTGATAAGTGTTAGAAGTCATCTTCTTGTTGGAACATTTAACTATGACCAGGCGTTAACCATCTTACGCAAGCTTGCGTCCTAAGATGAAAGAAAAGTGGTTTGAATGATCAGGACCAGTCCAGAAACCACTAAGGTTTGAGCGAGTCATTAACTGGAAGATCCTGGAACTTGTTACTGGAAAAAAAAACATTGGCTTGTTCAGCATCAACAGTTTAATTCAGCTGTCGTCATAGACAACCCACATGCCTCCTAAGTTTAAGTGTTCTGCTTAAATTAAGCAAAGATTTAGTAATTTAGCATCAATGCTAATCCACTATTATTTCTTTAGCAACAAAGGAGACTTAAAAACTTAAACACGTAGTATTGGTGTCAAGCATGGTGGTGATAGAATCATGCTGAGGGTCACTGAGCCTTTGACTTTGTTACAAAAATCAGAAAGGGAAGAAACCTTCACCTCAAATCAAGATCTAGAAAGGCAAAAAGTTTGCTTGTGGAGTGTTTTTTGTTATTCAAACTAGGGATGAGAGTTAGATTAATTAGTTGATTGATCTTATCGATTGACTAATGATTGAATGATAGGGGTCGTTTTCTTAAAATGTCTGCTTTTTTTGTATAAAGAGGGTATTTCCATGTCATGATTTTCTTTCTTTTTTTTTTAATATGCAGAATTTAAAAAGAAGCAAATCATTGCATGTGAAAAAGTTATTTTTTTTCTATTTTATTATTTTAATTTCCCATTAACAGGGGAGTAAAACTATAATTTAAAAACTGGGTATGTCGCCCTGACATACTTTCAGAGCTCTTGCCACTTGGCAAAAGTGAAAGGCAGCTGTAATATATCTGCGTTCAGTGTAATCGTCTAACGCTTTATCTAATGAATCATTTATCTAAAATTAATCACAAGTCGATTATTCGTTTGGATGCCTATTTTTTTCCAAGACAGTTTTCACCAAAGAATAAAGCTTAGGGTCTTTTAAAGAAGAACTATGTGAGGAGTTAAGTAAAACGAAAACATCTCTCGTTTCTTAAAAACTCACACTTCTTGGCAACACTGTGCTGTACGGATATCCGTGCGATCCATTCTCCCCGTTAGACTCCTGTTGGCAAAGTGTGAGCAGGGACTGACTGGAAGACTCATCTCAGCATTTTTCCTGTTCCCTGAGCGTGTTACACTCTAGGAGGCAAGGAAATCTACATGTATATTTTTCATTCACTGTCACAGTCGTCATGCGTCTTATGTACCTCCTATTATTATATATGGACAAACTGATCCATGAGTTTATGCGTTGAAGGGGACAAAGTCAGGAAGTAGGAGATTAAGATGAAAGTGCTTCCTTTGGTTCTGCCGCCTAATTCTCAGTGGGGCAGAGAACACATCAGAAATAACCACTGCCTCAGCAGTTGTCCGCCTGTCGAAAACTCATCAACATGCAGCTGTTTTTTTCAGTTGTTTTGTGCTCCAAATAGACAGCAAATACAGGGTTGCACTCAAATTCAAAGTTAATGTTCCAGAGGATATAATGCAGCATGCTGTGCCGAGTTAACTCCAAACAGTTTGTTTCCTCATGATCATGTATGAATAAAACAAAAAGATGGTTGTGGAGCCAACAGGCATAGATGATGCTAGTTAGAGAAATATAGAGAGTAGGAACATTATCTGAGCTCTTATTAAATTGGATGCTATTGTTGTGAAGTTTCTTGAGTGATTACAAAGCAATAACTGTGATGCTCTATTAATTTCAACCATTGTTTTTCAAGCGTAGAGTTAAACTACAAAATGCTTCTGGGATCCCCAGATTCAATAGGGTCGGATGCACAGGTTTGAATCAGTTTGAAATGCGTTTCTTTTTTTTCCACAGCAAATGTAAATAATACTGATGGGGTCAAATATAAATACAGTAATTTCATCAAAATACCTGGTTAAATGCTTCTTAGTAAGTTGAACCTTAACCACATGCTTTTGTAGCGACAGACTTCTGTCAGATTTTTTTTTTGTCAGTTTTTTCCCCATCACTTTTCATAAAAGAACTGTTAAAGTTTGTATTTTGTTAAATTACTGGCATTGAGCTGACTGTTGGTCATAAACCACAAATTTTCATTGGTTAAGGTCAATATTTTGGCAAAGGAATTCCATAAACCTACTATGAGACCATTTAATTTATCCCCTATGTTTTGAATCATTGTATTGTTAGGACACCCAGTTGTTTCCAATTTTCAGCTACTTAGATTTGATTTAAAGGTATACAATGCGGTAAAATAATCCACCTCATTCATTGGTCTATTCTGTTTGTGGGTTTGGATGATATCTATACTAACAAACAGCATGATGCTACCACCACCATGCACAACTATTGGTAGCCAAGGCATTGCTAGCTAGTGCTGAGCTAAGACATTTTGGGATTAAATTGTTAAGGATAGATGTAGAAAGAATAAAATCACAGAGGTTAAGAACCAGTAGACCTGTTTAGATTTCATACAGAAGTAGACAATTTCCTGATGGCTTATTGATATGTACAGAGCAGCTTTTCAAATAGCTTTGCAGATTTTTTTTATTCAGCTTGATGTTGTGCAGGTTCCAAGTCACCAAGAACCTGTGAATCTACTCTTGTGCAAGAGAATCTGGACTGTACAGATTCTACTCAAAAATAATCAAACAAATATTAGTTCTACATAAATGGGAAATGGGGTCTATTTTTTTTGTGCATTTGTTTTTGAGAAACACATCTGTCTGCTTTAAGAAAGAAAGCAGACCGATGTGGCTGCTTCTCACAGCTTCACTAAGGCTGTATCATGTTTGGTTGTTGCTAAAATGGCTATAAGGTTATCGTGTCGGATTTATGTCTAAACGCCTGAGAATGAAATAGACATATTTGGGCGAAGGTTCAACTACTTTCACATTTTTAAAATTCTGCTTTAAAATCTTTGGTTTCAGTGATGTGAATTAGGCAGGCTTCCTCTTGTCTGTTGTCATGTTGACTCATTAAATCGGGGCTCCATTGATGATGGCGTGTTACGCATGCACTTGACTCTGGGTGAACCTACAGTCGATTAAACTAACCCAGACCAGCAATTGTAAAACCGAAAACTCTCCAAAGAGTTTCCAACCATAAGTTAGATCCATTAGAATCAAGGATTTGACTCTGAGTTTGTTAAAACTGCTTAATGAAATGGACCTCAGATTTAGAACCAAAGCAGCCATTGGTTTTCTTTGGGAAATCAACCCAAAAAGCTTTTCTTTAGTCTATTGACCATGTCTGTACGAGTTTCTCCTCCTCAGTTGTTAATTATGTCGGACATATGCGCTCTGCTAGTCGGCTGTTAAACTGTTGTTTTTAATCAAAGCAGTGATGGTTTCCAGTTTTAAAATGTAAAAATACATTTTAAAGGTTAAACTTTGGCTAGGTTTCGTTATTCATCCATGCTCTATTAATGACCCATGCTTTGGAAACTTAACTAAATGTTTTGAACATGTTATTTTCCAGCTGAAAGTCCAGTTTACTCCAGGCGTTGGTCCATTAATGGGCACTGTTAAACTTGGCTGAGAAGAGTTAAATCTATAAGACACAGAGTAGTTTGCCATCTTTGTTGCTGTCTGTGCCACTAGTCTACCATCAGGGAAAGTTGGGACTTTCCTGACTGTTAAGCTATAATATCATGGCCCTTTTTTTAAAGCAAAGTGTGAGAAGACGTGTGTTCTCTTCATTCCTGCTTTGCTGGTCTTAATTTTGTAGGATTTGTTTTTCTGAATCTAGATGGGAGTCCATCTTTGCTCTTTAATGTTTGCTCTTGTGCCTTATGATATTAAATGCAACAAGTACCCAGAAATATACAGTTCAATATGCTGCTCTATATGTTCTGTGCTTGTTACAAATTCCTTTTATTTAACATTTTTAATTGTATTTCTTTTTCTTCTCATTGGATTCATGAATTTCCACAGTCTTCTAGAAGAATAAGTGGCTCCATCTTATTTGCAGCTAATGACTCAGATGAGTCCTCTGTTTGTGTGCTATGAGTAAATTACGGCTATAGATTTGTCTGTGTTCACGGCTGTTTCCCCAAAACGAAATGCTGAGCTTTTATGTGTTTTAACAGCATACTGCTTGCTTCGCTTGATCTTGCCTTTGCCATTTGGGGTCATTGTGTTGTGGTTAGATTTTTGTAGTGCTCTACCCAGGTTTGTACCCAAACTTCCTCCAGCTCTGTTTAGTCTGCAGCGCTAAAGTATATTGGAATTGACCACACGTGGTGCAGAGGCTAGTTACACCCATTTAGGGCTCACACGGCTCTTTTATTGCTATGGAAAGTGTTTGTGTCTAGCTTAGGGTGCAAATGTTCCTATGATCTCTAATAAGCTGATTCTTGTCATTTTCTTTTATTGCTAAAACTGGTAGAAGCCTATAAAGGACTGCAGACAGGAAGTACTTTCAAATCTGAAATAGCAGCTTGTCTGGATGGTTTCAACATAAAATGTAGCTTCTGAAAGCAATTTTTCTCCTGGAAAGTCAATCTCTTAAGGCTTTAAGGTATTATAGAAATGATCCAACAGTCATCAATAGAAAACATGTTACTGCTCTAATGGTCTTTTACCCTTAGCTAAAGTGTTGTTACCACTGGGCCTCAGCTATGTTTGTTTTTTTTCCTTCTGCTCAACTGAATGGAAAATAGTCAGGTTATAATGTAACCCAAAGGTGAGGATAACACGAGAAGCTCAGATATGCCGTGTAGTCACTGCTGTAGTAATAGCTGTGATATGATAGATATGTGCTTCTCACCTGTTAGCTAACAGATAGCTGGAGTACTCATTGTTACACAGTTGGACTGGATACAAACTAAATCGGTTCTCCTTTAAGAGTTTAAAATTTACTCCATCCCACATTAGCTTGAACAAGTGGCACTATCATTGATGACATTTAGACAATAACATAGGGTTATAAAGGTTATACATTCATTGATATTAAAGCCTTTAAAATGTTTGTAAAATTGTCCTGATGCTTAAAAAAATGCTTGTGGGTGCTCTGGTTTTTGATTTACAATAAGTGTAAACGATTCACAAATCTGTTAACTGTTTTCTCATTTACCAATTCTATTCTGGTAGCATAAGAGGTTTTATACAAATAAGCTTGCTTAATGAGATCATTTTTATGAATTTAAACCAGATGAATCTAAAACTGACTTGATGTTCTCAAAAAAGTATACAGTGTTTATTACTATATACTAAAGTTTTTCTTTTTCTTTAAATAAATTGGCTTTAAGTAAATTGGCTTTATTGCTGTCTTGATTGAGTTGTTCTTTTAGCAAATGTCATATTTTAGGCTTTGTAAATTCCAGTTAATGATTCTTTGATTGTTAAATTACTTAACAATCACTTTGCAAAATATTTTAATCATGGTTAAGTAGTCATTGTTACAACCTAATCTGTTAGGAGTAGAATTTCTGAATGAAAGTAAGATCAATCAAATGTTTTGGGCAGAGGATTAAAGTCCAGACTTGTTAAAAGACTTGGCAGCGTAACACGTAAATGAACCTCTAATCGTTGGAGTCCAAAGATGCCAGCTTTAGGGTCCATTGTGGCTAATTGTTAGCTTCACTGATCTGATACTCTGTCTGTCAATTTTCTTTGTTTCTTTTGTTTTTTTAAACAATTATCTAAAATGATAGAATACAGATTTTTGAAAGGGATTGTCTGGATTCTTACTTTTTTTATGGGCAATTTTTGGGGCAGGCCATGAACAGTTTACGATGCACAAAACCCACTGTGTTGTAGTTGAGGGGTTTGTTTAGGGCTTGATGTATGGGGAAAAAAACTTGTATCACAATACATTTCTTAATTTCAGTGGATACAATATAATTTTGATATCGATATATAAAGAAACTAAAGCTTCAAAAAAACTTCCTTAATTACACATAACAGGTATCTGTGCAAACTAATGCCAAATATTTTGCCATGTTTCTAAAACTCCTCCAACATAATATTTTGGAAATATTTCCTTTAAGAAAAACAAACAAAAACATTAAAAAATATATAAAAATCAGGAGATTCAAATTCTGTATTAATAGACTCTAATGTATATTGAAAATGTGTTTAAAAGTCAAATCACCAATATTAAAATGAATTATGTCGTGATTATGTATTGGTATTAAAATATTCTTCAGTCCTGGTTTAGATACGGGAACTTTTTTGGTTGTATTGTTGATAAGATCTGACATTTGCTTCTCCCCAAATAAAAAAAAAAACTATCAAATAAAAAAAGGTGCAGTGGGTTTTTTTTCTATGAATGTAGTTTGGTGAAAATCTTAGGTTGACCTCAAATCGGTCACATATTTATTGACCCCCAGTGTGAAATGTTTGGAGCATACCCACCAGCTGTTGGTGAGTACTGCAGGGCTACAGTATGTTTTTATGCAGAGCAAATCAAAAGCCCCCTCTGCTGATGTGATCGTGGCCTTTGTGTTCATAAAAACTCCTGCTTTCAAAAGTTATAAGATCCACATTAAATTGAAGTTCAAACCAGAACGGTTTATATTGAGTGTTAAGAATGATTAAAGAGGAACTTAAATGATTGTTTAATACAGTAAAATGTTAAATGCTACAATAGGATTAGAGTGTTTAAAGGGGTTTTGTCATATTGTTTAAAAAATAGATCTTTGTTAATCTTCAAGTTTGTCAAGAGTTTAAGAGGACTATGAAGTTTTTTGATAGTGGCAATTTTAGTAACTCTTAATTTCTCTTCTGCCTTCACACTAAGTTCACATTATGAGTTTAGATGCTTTTTATTGGATTGGTAATCTTTGAATGTATTAAAAAAAGACATAAGACTGGTGGAAATTAATGTATGCATAAGTAAGCATGCACAATGCACAGAAGTCTGTGCCAATCTCTTATTTATTTTTCCTCCATTTCTCCTCCTTATAATTTCTTAGTTTAAGAAGCTTTTCCATTTACTTTTGAACTCTGTGGCATCTTTGTACTTCTGAACAGAGAAATGGAAAGACTGAACACCTTGGTATTACATAACAGCCTCTGACTCAAGTGGGGGTGGGTTTAAATATGCATAATACATTAAACTTTCCAAGTGCTTCAGGGAGGATTTTCCTGCACATCATGAATGGAACATGGTATTTCCAAGTCTTACAAATTTGGAGCATGTGAAAAGGAAGGTCACTACTTTACTCCACTTTACTTCTACTTTATTCCAATGCTATTTTACTGCATTATCCCATCATTAGATGATAATTTTGAGAGCAGCACACTTTTTATAGCAGCTGTTTCATGGGTAAAAATGAACCCAAATATAGTTTTTATTATTTTTTATTTTTGACATTACCATAAAACATCCATTCTTAAAAACAGTTACAGAAGGTACAACGGTTGGACAATGAAACTGAAACACTCCTCATTTTAGTGTGGGAGGTTTCAAGGCTAAATTGTACCAGCCTGGTGGCCAATCTTCATTAATTGCACATTGAACCAATAAGAGCCGAGTGTGAAGGTCCAATTAGCAGGTAAGAGCACAGTTTTGCTCAAAATATTGCAATGCACACAACATTATGGGTGAC
>JAUZNJ010005556.1:0-18387 GCA_034780135.1 Jordanella pulchra | reverse complement strand
TTGCCACTTCAAATCATCAAAATTAAATGAAATAAACATTTGAATGCATCAGTCTGTGCAATGAATAAATATAATGTTCAAGTTACACCGTTTGAATGCAATTACTGAAATAAATCAAGTTTTTCAAAATATTCTAATTTACTGGCTTTTACCTCTAAGCTTTACAGAGGAAACCATCTGTAATGCGACATTGAGCCCGCGGGCACCGAATATCCTCACGCAGCGCTTTATCTGGGGACAAAATGAGTGAGGCAACAGCAGGTTCGACCCCAGGCATGCGATCCAAGCCCGACTTGACAGAATCATGCATAGCTGCCAACACCCGACCATCTGCAGAGAGACGTGAGAAGGCTCCAGGGTCCCACCAACAAGCATGCAACTCCCTGAGGTACTCTTCTGATGGAGGGACAGAAAAGGGAGCAGGAGCTCGTCTGTGTCTGAAAAAGGCACTGCCAGGAGCGGACTCCACCACTTGAGGGACATCTAGGTGCAACTGTCTCAAAGCCACAAGCATAATCCATGTCCTGCATGGAACCATCACCCGAGCCACTAGCCGCACTCTGAGAGGACGAGCGTGAGCCAGTCTCTGAAGCACGAGGCGACCGTGCCCCCTTCCCCTCCTGATTCCCGAAATGAGAGGCAGAGACAGCCAAAGACAGCACATCCTCCTCCACAGCTAACTTTGGCATAGGTGGGGAAGAGAATCCAGTCATGGGAGCACCCACCTGAGGTGCCTGAAGAGGGGATTTCATCTCTGTCAACTCTGCAGACAATTGTTCAACCCTCGTGGAAAGACCCTAAACAGATTTCGCTCGCCTCTTCTTAGGAGGAGCCACAGAGGATGTGGTCTCAATCCTGCGTTTAGACGTTTAACTGGGCCAGTCGAGCAACTTTCACTGCATGGGGCATGTAGCTGCAGTCCATGCAGGGATTTTCCTACAGGGCCTCAGCCAAGTGATCATGCCAATGGCAGGCAGGGCACAGGTTGTGGCCATCATTCGCCTGAAGCACAGCCCCGCAACCCGCACTACAGTGGGAGCTATTCATGGCTAAAACTGAAGGAGTCCCACCAGACAGAGCAGCCTATGATCGGGAGAGGGGGCGAAATCGCTGCCGTCACCAATTTAAGGAGCAAACAAGAGTCAGGTGAGCCCAAGACAGCGTCAGCTGAAATTGGGAGAGGGGGCGAAAACACTGCTGTCACCAATTAAAGCAAAATAACAACAAAGGGGTTGACACCGTTAGCCACATTAATCTAAATAAAACTGGGAGAGGGGGCAAAAAAGGTTCCCGTCACCAGTCAAGGTAATAACAAACCGTTTACAAGGTCGGCTAAAATTGGGAGAGGGGGCGATACGCTACCGTCACCAATTAGAGCGAAACGTCAACTTAGAAAGGCTAACACCGTTAGCAATGCTCCAACTAACAGCACCAGTACCGAAGATCAGTCGCAGCCCTAGGAGGGCGATACACCGCTACTCTGGCCAACAGGCAGTCGGGCGTCCAACGATGGTAAAAATATCCAGAAATCCAAAGGCCTATACCATACCAAGTGAACCACACGTGAGAAGAAAAGAGGAACAGAGCCTCAGATGACGTCATGCTATATAGTCTCTGACTGATCATCTGACATGTCACAGGTGTGACTCTGTTGATAGTATTGCTTGAACGACGCATGCGTGAAGGGAACATTCAGTGCTTTCAGCACCGCCCTCTGGCGGTCAGTAGGGATGAAATAGAACTTAATTTTGCTGTTTTGCTTGTGTGTGCTGGTGGCTGGGGTTTCCATTCCATTTTAAGCATGTGTGTAATCAGGTGACTCCAGCCATCCAGTCAGAAGAAGCATAAACAAATAAAATGGTGGATGAGCCCAGTGAAGAAGCAGCGAACACAACCATAGACGAAATAACATCAGTTAATCCTGTGGAGCAGAGTGAGCACAGAGATAGAGACAATCGCGTGCAAAGTTGAAGCTGCGCCGTATGAGTGAGTTGACAGTTCAGTAGACTGTGTGTGTGAGTTTAAACGATTCACATCGTTTTCAATCACTTACTCAGACTGGTAACTGCAGTCTCAGTTTGGTGGCACAAAATTACCCCATAAATGTTGAGCAAAAGAAAACACAATTCACAGTTTGTCATAAAACTCCCGGGACCCAAAGTAACACATCCAACCTCTTCCACCACCTACAGCACAACCAGCTGTTGAGTTTGAAGATGTGCAAAAATGTTTACAAGAGAGGAAACATTTTTCTCTTGTTCAATGAGACATTTTTGAATCTTTACAAGACTTTTATTTTTCATTGAAAGTAATATGTAATTTGATTTGGTCAGTAAATAAATTAAAAATAGTTTAGTTGCATTTCCTGCATATGCCATTTTTTCCAGTAGAGGAGCCGGAGCATTTATCGTTATCGAGGGAAAACTGGCCAATTTATCATGACATTGATTTTAGGTCATATCGTCCAGCCCTAGCACCAAACAGCAACAATGCATAAATATGTGCATAACTTTAGGCATGCTCTGTCTGTTTAATATCATCAAAGGGTTGGGATTTGGTTCTTCAGTTTTTGTCATTTCATTTTTGTAGACAGTTTATTTTTCTTTTCTCATTCTTATTGAGTAATCAACACAGATTGTGTTAAACCAGCTTGCTAGACAGGTTCAATTATAAAAAAAGAAAAAAAAGAAAACTATTCTTATTCTATAATATACAGCAGTAAAAGTCTTTTTCTTCTGTTTTTGCTGTGATAAAGTGATGTTTCCAATGGCTGCCGTCAGCAAATTTAACTCTTTCTGTCTGCATGAATAGCTGTTTTGGAGGAAACTGGGCTTCAGAGGAACTGGTCTTGGCAGCACTGTTGGACAGCAGAGTGGGCAGGAGGCCACATTGATTTATGGTTGTTATTTTCTATACTGCTCTGCAGCTAGACTTCAGCTGCTGCCTAGCCAAGCACTGAAAATGCATTTGCTCTTTCATATATTTTATGTAGCAATTCTCGCTGTATAATTAGTTTGCCAAACCTATTATTGGTCCTTCTAACCATTGATTTCTTTTCCTGCCAATCCTACTGTTGTGCCAATAAAACCAGTAACTGAATAAAAGTCAGTTAAGCATTTATTCCATTATATAAAATACCAATGATTTTTCTCAAATTACAGTATGGGATTAGGAACCATTCCTCTAAAAACATTCCTCAGAGAAGATATCACTAATTAAGATGGCCTTGGCATTATTTATTTATTTTTGTTATAATGGTAATGACTTTTATGAAGAGTCTACAGTAACTGTCAGCAGTAATGTCACATCAGTTCAGGGACCTCATTGATTTAATTGAATCTGTTGTCTTTGTAAAGTGCCTTGAGATGTGTTATGAATTGGCGCTATATAAATAAATAAACTGAATTGAATTGTTTTTATTGGGCTAAAATAACTGTACTACAAAGAATTTCAGAGATTTAAGAGAAGAATTTGATTTTTATTGGAATTTAGTGTGGATTTTCTCATATTCCTTTAGGTTAAATTTATTTACAGGGTAAAATATATATTGTAAATTCAAATGGTTTCATAGAGTATTTAAATTTTCTTATTGTCCCCACTGAGGGTGTTTCATGTTTAATTCCTTTGTTGTGGTCTGTTCTCTGTATTTAAGATGTTTTAGATTTAGTCCCCTTTACTTTGGTTAGTAGATCACATTGTATTTTGATTCAGTTCCTTTATTTTTCTTCTTATTTTGCCATTTGCTTTGGTGATTATACTTCTACTGTGTCAGTGTCATTGATTAAACCATTTCAGTATTTTATCTCTCTGGTTTGTTTAATCTGTAGCTCTCTCCTTGGTTCCCTGTTAGCATGTTCCTTGTGTCAGGTATCAATGTTACTTGTTTTATTTATTATGTGCCTGCTAGTGTCCTTTCTGGATTTGGGTCCTCCTATAGTATCATTCAACATCTGTTTATGGAAGAATGTTAGTTTACTACATATATAACTTCTCAGAAAAAATGTTTGATCAACAAAAAAATTGGATGAATCTATCCATCAAATAATCAATAGCTGCAGCCCTACCGGAAGTATGGATAATTTTGGACAGACTATATGTACAAGGGTTTTCTGGCTCAATTCTTCCTAGTGTTTCACCACCTATCTACTCTTCTTTAGAAATGTTTAATATACTATAGCTCTGAAGTATTGTAGAAGTTTAGTGTCAGTCTACTGGGTCCCTTCTGAAATGTGTTTTAATGTTTTAATATTTAAGTTCTGCTGTCTTTAACCTGATCAGAATCTGAACAGGGTTTCTTTATCTTTAAAATTGCAGCTAAAAGTACTTGTTAAACGAAGTTTAATCAACTTTTAAAAAAGTCAAACTTTTGTAAACCCTGTTCCCAAAGATGAAAGGAAAATAATTCCAATAATATTTTAAGCTATTTACAGGACCAAAAAGCCATTACTTTTGCTGCTTCTATATCCAGTAAATGAAGCATATCACATAGTGTTAATACCCTCAGTTATACTGTATTTCCAACTATGAGGGTTTCCCTCTTCACATGTAACTTTTACCCACACTGCTTTGCAGGACTTAAAGTTAGGGAAAGATTTTCAAGAGTTCTGCATATTTAACGTTTTGACTAAAGATAAAACGTAATGTTTTATGGATTTTTTTAATGGATGTATTAGGGATTTCATTTTTTGGACTCATTAATGCTTCGGATAGTATTTTTTTTTTTTCACATGTATAGTCTTTCTATACTTCGTTAAATGTCTATGGCAACTAGAAAGCTCACTATAAACATTTTTTAATAGCAGTTAGACAGTCCATCCATCCATCCTTCTTCTCCCGCTTCATCCATCAGGGTCGCGGTTGGGCCGGCGTCTATCTCTGGCAGACTATGGGCGTAAAGCTTGGTACACTCAGGACAGGATGCCAGTCTGTTGCAGGGCAACCCATAGATACGCAAAAATATACAACCATGTACGCTCACACACCTAAGAAAAATATAGAGATGCCAATTAACCTAACAGCCATGTCTTTGGACTGTGGGAGGAAGCCGGAGTACCTGGAGAGAACCCACGCATGCACGGGGAGAACATGCAAACTCCATGCAGAAAGACCCCAGGCCGTGATCAAACCTTCTTGCTGCAAGGCAACAGTGCTACCTTTTGCTATCTGATTGGTAAAACATTGTGCAAAACAGTTGTCAACACGTTTAAACATCTGTTTGTGGAAGAATGTTAGTTTACTACAAGTGTTGGAACCCAGAACCTTCTTGCTGCAAGGCAGTAATGCTACCCACTTCGCCACCGAATAGCCCCAGCTGGACAGGTTTTGCATAAAAAGACAGAAAGATAATATGTAAGTGCAGCAAAAGGCGATTCAGTATGATTTTGATTCAGGGCAACTAAATGCAAATATTTACCTTACTTTTAGGTTTTTTATTTGCAGAGAAAAAGATTTGATTATATTATTAGATTGCATGAGTTTTAATATGACAAAGTGGATGTTTATAAACTACATTTTCTCCCTGTGCATAAGTGAATCGATCTAGGTATCCAGGCTTTGTTACGCAGCTCATAGGACTGAAATATAACAATACGTCCAAAAGCAAACATGCTTTGCTATTCCTCAACACAAAGCTGTAATTTTATAGTATACTCCTCAATGCAGGAAGCCTTTCTACAAAGGAGTACTGCTCAAACCTTTTGTCTCTATATGAGCTGTTGATTTTAAGTCATTTCCCGAGGCTGTAGTTATTCATCTTTACTGAGAAATGGAAATTTGCCTGTTTAACTGTGGTAATAAAACAAACCCTTGGACCTCTAACACTGTGTCGTGAAAATCTATTGGCCTTCAGATCACTGCTGCATTCCGCTCTCATTTGAGGTTTTCGATTTATTATCTCGGCTGATCAGTCAGAGCTTGTTGAAGGTATTTGACTTCTCATCTAAAAGTCTTATAGCTTTTCCTTCTGTCTGCCACTACAACATAAGTGATAGATTTTTAAAAGAATCTCCTTCCTTTGCCCTGGTAGCATCAAGGACCGAGCATGGTGATACTAGGCAGTCTAGGAGCCACTCTGTCCATCTGTCCAACAGATTGCAGAATAGTCAGGAGCAGCTGGTTTAAAATCTGTCATCTTTCCCAAAAACTTCTCAAATACTGACTCCCCCCCCCACCCAATGACTGCTACTGAACCCAGGTTGGAGCTTGCATAAGGCTGTTCTTTGGACTTGCCAGCAAAACTTCCCCCTTAATACTGTGATTTTTCCTGGCCACAATGGTCGTGTCACTCTACTGTCACGGGCAGACACTTGTGAGGCAAAACAGATGTTTGTTTAGGCTATATGTTTGATTGGATGTACTGTACAAAATCCCTGAAATAGGCAATTGTTTTTAGTCATTGCATCAGAGGGAGGTGCCTGGGGAATCTTAAGACCTCTCTTGAAACACCTTTAACCAGCACTTTTGCCCCCTCATCCCCAAGCCCCGCTGTTTTGATGAAAACCTATCCATAGTTTTTAATTTGTTGTTTATCTGATCCAGAGTCTGATAAAATCGGGACATTAATGCCTGCTCTTTGCGCTCTCATGCTCTGCGCTACACATTTTGTAGAAAAATGCATGCCTAGAACATATGGCTACTGTCTCGTGCAATTTGATTGGTCAAAGTACAAACTGTGTGTCACTCAGACTACTAGAGAAGCACAATCTACAAGCAACATCAAAGTGTGAACAACCTTTATTTACCAGCTCCACCATAACCTGATACAGATTAAAAAGAAATAAAAATCTGCACACATAGCACCACAACTGAACCGAGGCAGACTAGCATCCCCAGACTGTCAGCCTGTCTCGTTTATTACAAGATCAGGAGTACAATAAGGTAAATGGCCCATTTCAGGGAATCTACAGAGCAAAACAGAGAGGGTAGCCTGGTGATTGTGTGCGCACAAAGGGACTAGCAGAAGCAGCAAAGCCCAGGCTGAAGGCAGCAGTAAGACCTGAATACTGATTACAGAGTAGGCTGATTTTAATTTACAGCTAATGACTTATGTTCACCATGCAAGAAATGAAATGAAGGTTTAAACATCAACTGGCTCATGATAAGAAACAGAGGGCAGAGAGACTTTTATTAGAGCTACAGTTACATTTAAAAGATCTAGTTATGATACAAAAAGTAGAAAGCTAGAGTGCGTATACGTATATCTAGCTGGATTTTTATACAGATGTAAAAAAATACCTTGTGGTTGTTTCAGGAAAAGACAAATAATTTAAAGTAATCAAAAAACATTAAACATTAATTCAGATCATCACGTTGCTTTGTTTAATAAAAATTAAATATATAATACATATAAGTGCAAAAGTAGGTCTATCCTCCATAATTTCGGTGCTAAATCTGAACATACATCTTTGGGTTGTTTAAAGGTGGAGTATTAAAAAGAAATTATCCATAGCAATTGATCCCTAAGGTATCATTGATTAATTCCATTCATTTCAAAAACAATTTATTTATCCTAATGGGAAACTAAATGTTGTAGTAACTCATATTTTTGTTTTGCCTTAACCAGTTGTTATAGGTCTTGATAGCTGTAGGCAGGAAGGAACTTCTGTACCGGTTCGTTTTGCACCGAAACCGAAAAAGCCTCCTACTGAAGTCACACTGTTGTTGTTTAATATATCTGAAGAGGATTCTCACTGTTGTCCATAATTTCTGCACTTTGTGAGTGATTCTCTTTTGTGAAATAATCTCCAGAGGTTCTGGAGGAGTTCCTAGAACAGAGCCAGCTTTCTTTATTAGATTGTTGAGCTTTTTAACTCATTTGCTCTGATGCTGTTACCACAGAGGATGATGGAGGAAGTGATCACACTCTTTACAGCAGACGTATAGAAAATATGTGGCATCTTTTTACAAACACCATAGGACCTAAGCTCCCCTAGGAAGTAGTCTGCTCTGTCCCTTCTTGTAGACGGCTTCACAGTTGCATCTCCAGTCTAGTTTGTTGTCCGAGTGAACACCAAGGTATTTATACTCCTCTCCCATCTCCCCATCTTCTCCCATGGTGTTAAAGGGATTCAGATTGTTCCTTTTTCTTCTAAAATCAACAATCACCTACCTTGTTTAGCTGACATTCAGGATTAGATCATTGTTTTCACAGCAAGACACAAAGCTGCTCACCAGCTTTCTGTACTCAGCATCTTGTCCATCTTTGATGCACCCAGTGACTGCGGATTTATCTGAATATTTCTGCATATAACAGAACTCTGTCTGGCACTGGAAGTCAGAAGTGTAGAGTAAAAAAGAACTGTGAGAGTGCTGTCCCCCGTGGAGCTTCTGTGGTGCTGACCACTTAATCAGACCCTTCAGTCTAAATAAACTGTGGTCTACTTGTCAGGTAGTCTTTGATGTCAGGCAATGGTTGATGCCACCTGAGTATTCTAGAGTTTCTCACTGAGTAAGTCAGGCCGAATCGTGTTAAATGCACTGGAGAAATCAAAGAACATTATCCTCACAGTGTTGTCTGCATGTCTAAATGACAGTGAGTTTGTTGAACCAGGTGTATGATGGCATCTTCATCTCTAACTCCATGGCAATAAGCGAACTGCAGGGAGTCCTGATAGCTTCTTTTTTGTTTCCTGAGATGAACCAGTCAAAGTCTCTCTAGGACTTTCATGATGTGGGATGTCAGGGCAACAGGTCTATAGACACTGAGGACTGTTGGCTTAGTCTGCTTTGGTACTGGAACAGGTCCTCGGTCAGACTAAGGTTTAAGATTGGCTGTAGAATCCCACAGTGCTGCTTTGTAGTATTATGATCCAGTCTCTGCAGTTGCCTCTTCACTTGACTTCTAGAGAGAGACAGGTGGAAGACAGAGGGAGCAGCACCATCTTATGATTTGGCTCACAGTAAACTCAGAGACTGTGGGCTGGAGAGACAAATGTCTAAATGACAGTGAGTTTCTTGTTTATTCATTTCCCTTTGAGATCAGGTATTTTTGAAATGATTTGAATTGAATGCTGAGCTTGTTCCTGAACCAAACCTGTTGAAGAATGTATTCAGTTTATTGGGTCTGTCCAGACTTCCATCTGTCTGATCATTCTCTGCTTGAAGCCTTTGATCTTCTTCATCCCTGACCAGACATCTCTGATATTGTTCAGCTGGAGCTTGTTTGCAAACATCCTCCTGTATGCCTCCTTGCTTTTTCTTATCTTGACCTTAAGTTGCTTCTGTGTACTCCTCAATAATTCCCCGTTTACTTTCTTAGAGGTTTGTTTTTTCTCATTGAGCATGATTCTGATACGCATCGTGTTATCTACACAGAGGTTTAGGTATGCAGTCATTCACACATTCAGTCATTGCATTGATGTGCTTTCCATGTGGCTGAGGCACTGCATCCCAATATGTAGCTTCAAAACAACCTTGCAGGGCTTCTTTAACTTCCTTTGATCATTTTCTTACAGTTCTTTTAAATGTAGGTTGTCTCTTATAAAGTGGCTTATACTCTGAGCAGAGAAAAACAAGATTATAATCTGATTTTCTAAGAGGAGGTATTTGGAGACGTAGGTGTCTGTCACATTTGCATAAAACCTGTCCAAAGTCTTGTTTTCTCTTGTACCGCAGCTGAAAAACTGTTGAAGCGTTGGCAGTGTAGCAGAGAGTGAGACATAATTGAAATCACCAACTATTGCCTTGTCCTTGTTAAGTGGTATAGTTGTATTGTTGATTCACTCTGTTGCAGCTATAGAAGGTCTTTTCTGAATCTCTGACATCTTGAAACTAGAGCCACCTTAACCTCTATGGTCTTTAAAAACGTAGCTTGAAGAAGCTCACTGAGTTTTTAATGTCTGCAATAAAGTTAGTAATCTTAAAGGAGACTCTGCAATGATGGATACAAAACTGGCACAGATTTCAAATTAGTGTGATTTACCCATTACCAGCTGCCCCAGAAAATCCAGCCCAGGAGCAAACCGATTAATGATGGAAATAAAAAAGAAATCCAATGTTTCAATAAAGGCTCCAGGGATAACTTTAAAGAATTGGATGTCATATATCAAAAGTGTGTTCATGTCTTTAATAAAGGGTTCCAAAAAGTACCATGACTATACACACGGTGAATTAAATTAAACAGGCTATTGAAATAGGTGTCCTAAATTTATTTGGCTTCACTTAACTCGACTGATGAGGTCAGTTTTTTTAGAGCAAACTACAAATTCAGTTCAGGGGGTGCACATGGCACCTGGACTGCCTTTTAGACACCTTGGGTTGAGGACTTTTCCAACATTGACGAAATGTAAATCAGACTATGTCATTATATACAATGCAACTCTACAATTACAACTTTAGTTTCATACTTAACACAGAAAACAGATAATTATCTAGAATATAATTATCAAGATTTGGGTGGATTTTAGTCCAGACCAAGATCTCCAGTTTTAAGAGTATATAAGTTAAGTGGCTGGGACTTATAACACCAAAATAATTCACCAAGGAAGATGTAAAATACCAAGCCTCCTTAAGATGCTGTTGGGCAGCATGATCTTGTTGTGACTCTTGTTGTGGCTAAAACATGTGGACTATCAAAGCTTGAGGTTATCATAGTTATTTATTTATTTATTTTTTACAATGATGTCGTTTACTTGGCTTTTGATTTAAAACCTTTAAAAGTAGTTTATACAAGTTGCAGCTCTGCTGCAGAGGTGCAGCACAGGCAAAGACTTTAATTTAATCTTAAGTTTTATGCACATTTTAGCTTAGTGGTCAAAACCACTTTTTAATAAACTACCAAAGTGGGTTATATTTTAATCAACTGGTTTAAACACTCTATTCTTTTTTCTGGTGCAAAACACTACTGAGCGGCTCAGTGTACATCACCACAGTTCTGGAATCTCTTCACTGATTTGGGAATTGAAGGTCCCATATCATGCTTTTTTTTATCATGCCTTTCAAAGTGACCTGAAGGCAAAAAAGAATTACATAATGCTTTACCACAACATGCATATCAATTTGTCATTAAATATAGTTGTTTTCTTCCAATGATGAAAAACACATGCTGTCCTAGCAAGGCCTCTTCTTCCATCTTGGTGTTACTCATTTAATGACATTGCAGTACAAGACCTCTTACAACCAGATAATAAGATACATATTTCCATGACTTAGACATTAGCTAAAAAAGGGGGTTGCTGCCCTCTGTAGATTGGCTGCTAATAGAGCAACTTTGAGTCAGCATCACCACGGTCTGCCTCATTGGACCCTTCACCCAATCACCAATCACCCTCCCTGATTGGACAAGGTAGGCATTTGTTTAAGGTGCAGGTACAGCATGGTTAAGGTAGGTGCTTCCTAGAGGGAGCATTCTTAAGTTGTGTTCACACCGAACACGAAACCTACAAAAATCTGTTCACCTTGTAATTTCCCTGGCCACTAAAAGCATTTTGCACAGCAGGGGAATTCCCCCAGCAGGCGAAAGGTTCCTTCATCATGTAGTCTGCTGATCCACCCTTTCCATAGAAATAACAGGGTAATCCTTCGCTCCAGCTTCAAAATTTCCCTGCAAAACCTTTTCCTAAACTATTCATGATAGCACACTAATTCTCAGCATCAATTTTTCTGCAAGGGTCTGAGCCCCAAAGAACTTATTTTATTTATGTCAATAAGAATCTTTCTAATTGCAGCTTTTCTTAGTGAGAGTCTCTCCAGGTTTAAATATAAATGAAGCAAAATACCACTGGTGCATGATTTTGAATAAGAAATAGTATAATAATATAGCTAACAGATTAACAAAGTTGATTTTTTCATGATATAGGCCCTTTAAAGAAATATCCCTTTTTTTTTTCGTTTAAGACCTTGCATTCAGATACAGCCATGACTATCGCAGCAACGTATGACAACATTACACTTTGCATTGCTTGGTTAATTAATTTTAAATCAAATGAAAATACAGTACATGTGCATTTCCTTTTTTGCAAACTTTTAGATGTTTGCTTAAAATGTACATTTTAGTTGGATGGAAACATGGCTATTGTTGGTCCGCCCTTAAACAAATAAGAAAATTAGCGGTGGAATAAATCCGAATTAATATGTAATATAGCGCTATATAAAAAAGGTAGGGTATGATGGTGTTAAGTCTAATGCATTATTTATTCCCATTCTTAATAAATTTATCTCCTCTCTTAGAATCAAAAATCTCCTAACAGTTTGAATACAAGACAGCGACCTGTCTGCCCAGCACCACCCACTCTACAACCCATAAAAACATATTTACTCCTTTGCGTCTGCTAACTGCCCTCTTATTGCCTATTACTCCCACTGCTTTGTCGGAAAGCACTTAAAACATCCTCTCGCTCAGCTTCTTAGACATTTTGGGATATTTTCTGTTCACTGTCTTTGCATATTGTTTTTCTTTGCTGCTTTATATTACAAATGCCTTTAAAGTCATATGTCCTTGTTTTCCAATTTTATGATACAGAAGTGAAGTGAAAAGTTAAAACAATGTTCTACCTTCTTTTCAACTGGTCAGAGTTTAGCTCTGAATATTGATGAAATGTCTAAATAGACCAGAGAGGTGCTACATCGTAGTAGCAGCAAAATCAATTGTGATTTCCTCCCTGAGCCATTGCTGCTGGTCCTGTTGAGCCTCTGAGCCAGGGTATGATACATGATTGATACATCTCAAAAGTGATCAGTCAGCTCACTGTGAAGTTTTCTGCATCACTGGTAAAATGAAATAATTTTGATAAAACAAAAGGGAAAAATAGAATATATTTTTCATCTTTTCAACAACCAATCCATCCATCCATCCACCTGGAAACAATTTTTTGCAGTTAGAGGATTAAAGAAAAAAAAGGCACAATTCTGGTATAAAACAAATAACAAAAAACAAGAGAATCTGATGATAAAAAGCATTTTGACACACAGGAGGGTAAAAGACTGCAGAATCAAAACAATTCTGCAAAGAAGTGTGGTTGGCACAACCAGTCATTGGATTTAAGGTACATGTATTTTTTACCTACATAATGGTCTGTGAAGCTTTTATAACCGGGTAAATAAAACCATCATGTAGAAAATGGTCAGATTGTCTTTGTTTCATGTTAAAGTTAGTTGGATGGTGTGTTTACTTGTTTTTAATACAATGTGGGGCCCATTTTCAGGGAAAATTACACATTGTAGCAGCTCCTTGTGGGGCCCAATGCCCAGACACCACATGGGGAATTGCTGGTTGTGGGTCAGGGGTCACATTTAGATCTAATGTGTGGATTGATTTTAGGTTGGGGTTAGGGCATTGTTAATGGTTGGCCTGTAGAAATGAATGCAAGTCAATGGAAAGACCCCACAAAGACAGTGAGACTAGTATGTGTGTGTGTTGTTTTTTTGCCAATGTAACTCTGGGAATAGATGTCAGAGAGCTAGGACAGATTTGCTTACACATGCAGACCATTATGACAGTTGCCATAAGGTTCCACTTGGTACTTGTAAATCAAGCTTTTTAGAAAAATATTTAGGGAGTAAAATCATATAGGTCTACAACAGACCCAGAGACCAAAAGGGAGGTGAGAAAAACAATGGGATAAGAACTATGGGGAGAGAGAAAGAGACAGGAAAGAACACACAAAATAGAAAGAATAAAACAAAACAGCAAAATAAACAACACAGAAGATATTCAGTAACTCCTAGGAGTCTGCTTCCACACCTAATAAAACACCACATTTAAACCACTAATAGTGGTAATGTAGATGTATTTACTGATCCCAGGGAATAATGGCTAAATATTGTGAAGAATATGTTAATAAACCCTTATACTACACATGAACAGCATCTTAATACTCAATGCAACTATCAAACAAATATACATAACTAAGCTGAAGCAAATCTGAGAAAATCTCTTTAAGATTAGAACATAGATCATTATTCTCAACCTTTTTGGATCCTAATATTTGGTCTTGTTATTAGTATTATTTCAGTTATAAATAAATTGTGATGTTATTTATTTTGATTAGAACTAAATTCTTGTTTAATCATTTCAGCTTATTTCATGTTACATAAGACACGTGAGGCCGCATAGCAAGAAACCCTGTAACATCAAATTTGTTCTTAAATGGTTCGTTGTGATTTACAAAACAATAGTAGCATTCACCATTTTTCTCCTATTTTTAATCTTTTCTCAGGCACAAAATGTTTTTTTACAAATACTTCAGATTTGACAGCATCTTGCCAATCAGTCAGCTGTTATCCAAGACATTTTCCCTAAATTTATTCATTTGTTATTACTTAGAAGCAATTTTCCTTTTGACAACTCAGGATAAATTAGACTACATCATTATATACTCTGCAACTCTACAATTATGACTTAAATTTTTATTCGCTTATGACAGAACTATTGGTCACTATACCTGCAGGTGGCATGCTGATATCCAGGGGAAAATGTTTTAATTTGTTGTCATTTAGTCAAAAGAAAGAACAGTCTAGGATCTCTATGTGGGATTTCTGCTACTGAAGCTACTATTAAAAGATATTAGCTACTTTTGAAATAACATCTGGAACAGAAAATGGATAAAAAGTTCAGAAAGAAGGTTGAGCAACATTTACCTGCTGGAAACTCACCTAACAATAAGACATGCATTCAGTTCACATCATGGTGCAACCTTGGCTTTATTATTAAACATACTGTGCGCGTGTATTGAAAGGAGATTTTGCTGAATGTTTAGATGTTTGTGTGATTACAGACATTCACTAGGTTCCCCTCTCTACTTGGCTCTGTGAATGCTCTCAGCTGGGGTGTGTATTGTTGTAGTTCTGTTGGGGTAATGAATGAGGTAGCCTAACAGCCTGGGGCTGCCAGTGTGCCTCAGGGCATAGTTGTGTGGTCTTGTTGCCGCTTCTGCCTAAATATATCGTTAAGGCTTCTTTTTGTTTTGAATCCCTGTCAGGTGATGGTGGAGCTGGTAAATAAAGTGTTCATTTTGTTCACACTACGCTGTTGCTTGTTGATAGTGCTACTGGAGAAGCACTATCAACAGCAATAAGTAATGCAACCAATCAAATTGTATGATAAATTATCTGCAGAAAATGTGCAGAACAAATGGCCAGTGTGACTGGCATGAGAGCAAACAGAGCATGCATGAATGCAGGCATTAATTTGATCTAACATTGGATCTGGTAAACAACATCAACACTGCTGGGGTGGAGATGGCATAGCTACTTCCCGGTTTTTTTAAGACCCTCCAAGCACCCCTCTCCCACCACCATTAAATTTAATCAAACCAGAACAGGACCAACGTGCCCTACGGTTGAAATAAGTTACACTCAAAAGACGCCTATTTACTGACTTCAGAGAGCAGGTAGGCGTATGAGGTTGCAACAGCTTGGATAAGTTGGATGTGGCATGGCAATGGAGGACTTTAAAAGTAAACAGAAGTGTTTTAGCATTATTTGTAGAAGGAAAAAGCAGCCAGTAAAGGGAAGTTGAAAGGGGGAAATTGGGTCGAGCATCCGAGTACGAGGTTAAAAGACGATCTGCAGCAATTTTCCCCCTCTGGAGACAAGTGATGGACAAAGCCCTGACCCCCACATGAAGTGCTTTACCATAATCCAGCCAAATAGGAATATGTGGATTACTGTCTGAAATTGATAGTACTTTAGCCAGTTGCCTCATTGAAAAAGGCTTTACTTAACAACTGTGTTAATCTAATGGTAAAGTAAAAGATGAGTGTGTGCTTTGACCACCAGGTTCCTGGTAGCAGGTTGATTATACCAGATCAGAACAACAAAAGGCTCTCGGGGGACTTTCCAAAACCATCAGTCTTTTACAGTATTGACTTTCCCTCTATAGCTTTCATTTTGCCTTTATGATGTTTTGCAAGGAAATCAAGAAAGAAAAGGGGTAAATATCTGACAGAATTGATTTTGTTTAATTTCTTATTTTGGACTCCACTGCACTATTAACTAACTTAATAATTTCTGTTTGTCTCTAAACATATAGACTAGTATAACAGCTTAACTGAGTATCTGTAACTTAAGGAAAATTTACTGTTTAATTGAATTTATTCTTTAAAAACATCATATACATTTTAAAGGTTATTCTCAGCAAAATAACATTGCATGACTGGATTTTTCTTTATCACTAGTAACAAAATTATATTAATTTATTTACATGCATAAATAACAAAAAGCTGTTTAATTCTCGTATTCTTTCTTCCACAGGATGAACAGTTTTGCTCTGACCTGTGCTTTTATCCCTTTATAAGCTTGTATTGTATGATCTGGGCTTTCCAGCGTATGGTTCTCGGCATCCCTGGGCATCTGGGATTAGATCTGTTCAAATGTAAATCAGGACTGAAGCACAGTGTAAGTGCAAGCAGTTTACATCTAGGGTCCTGTTGATCTGAAGATTTCCAGAACTCTTTACACTGCAAAATCCCACTACTTTCAATTCCTTCACTTTATTGAATGGAGCAGACTGGAAAATATTAACCTATGAATCATTGTTTGTCCAAGTTCACACAACTTGTCTAAGAATTAAGCTATGTTCATTTGAAATCTTAAACAAAATATTCCACTTTGCCTTGTGACTGAGCATCCGCCGAACACGCGAACTTTGACAGAAAAACTTCAGAGGAGTAGACTTTAGCACTTACAAGGCACAGACAAACACAACCAAATATTAGCTGCAAGTCTAATTGCAATTATATGTAATGGAAATGTTTATATTTTTATGAGAGGTTTTTAATACAATGTGGGGCCCATTACTACATATACTGCCTTGTTAAGCGGCGTTTGTTTATGGTGTTTGTTTGTGTGGATTTTCCAATTTGTTAAACTTATATTTACTAAGCTGATCAAACACTTTAAAATAAATTAAGTGTCTCAACTAATCTAAGTTCTGATAATCTAATCATCTTTATCTATAAAAAAAATCTTTTCAGATTTGTTGAAACGTGTAAATTACCCTAGAAAAAACATTTTTGAAATTTTCTCACAGTAACATTTTTACTTTTATTAAACTGTTTGTGTTTTAATTTCTTTTCATCCTTTCTTTTCTCCATCTTTTTTCTTTTGCATGCTGTCATTGCATCTATTTGTGTTGATGATTTATTTCTGATGGAATGAAGCTTCCTATTCCCAGGTACAAAAAGGTAAGCTGCTTAGTTAAGCCCCAAACTCAACCAGTCCCCACCAACCAGTCCTTACCTCTGATCCCAGCGGCATACACACCCTTAACCCCTTATGAAATCAACACCATGCCTTGGTCCTTTCTCCTGAACTCCTTTTCGTGATTCTTGTGAATTTTCTTTATTTTTTTCTTTAAGTTGATTGTTGCAGAAAACCTGTTTATATTAAATGGATGTTTGCTCCTTTGAGCTAAAACTGCTTCTGCCTTTTTATGAAGTTGCACTCTATGAAAAATATTTTGAGGTGAGAATGGCAGATTTCCATGAAAAAAGTATTTTCCTGCTTTTAGGTTTTGTCTTTAACTTAAGAAATGACTAAAATCCCAAGGCCAATACGAGAACAGGGAACTAAGCTATTTTGCTTGAACTGGCAGGAACAATAACATGTCATGTGTTTCTTCATAGTTCATATCCTTTTGCAGCATTTATATGTAATAGTGTTTAGACACAATGAAAGAAAAAAAAAAATCTGCCTAGAGGATATGGAAAAATAAGCTTCCTAACCACGGCTGTAAAACCAGAATAATGCAATTTATGTTTGAGGCCTTAAGAGAGAGGAGAGGAAGTGGAGCTGAAAGTTTTAAACCTTTACCATCTAGTTCCTTTGTACTCATGGTCATTTTGTTCTGGACTTGTGGTTACATAACAAAGCGCTGCCAATGGATAGCTTTTACTGTGCATGCATCATTTCAGATCTACATTGTGCCATGTCTTGGCCTTTTTGACAGTCAACGTCACAAAGCAGTTCTCTCTAATGGTTCTACAGACTATTGTAAGAAATAGTCTGTAGACATAAATATAAAGTCCTATTTTGTTTTTTGACTTTGTTTTTGACTTTTTTTTGCCTAAAAAAAGTTTTCAGGAGGTAAAATATGCTTCATTCTCTTAACTTATGGTACTTTTACGACTTCAACAGCAGCATTCAAATGAGCAAATGGTCCCAGTATGGACTAAAACATGGGAAAATCACATTTATATCATTTTATACTTTTTATAGCTACATGTATATACAACTCATCCCATCTTTGTGTTTCCTTGCCTTGTGTCAGTGTAAGAATACAACACAGATAAGCTTACAAGTGGGGAAAAAAACTCAAAATAGTTTCATTATCAGGTAATGACTTTATAAAATTAAAAATTGGCATCAAAGAAAGCAAGAAGGCGTTTGTATACAAATGTCTCATTTGTTTTTTTTTTTGTTGTTTTTTTTTTTTTTTTTTTTTTTGAGTGT
>JAUZNJ010005545.1:0-18388 GCA_034780135.1 Jordanella pulchra | reverse complement strand
GATCACCATCTCCTTGGTCTTACTGGTGTTCAGAGACAGATGGTTTCTCTCACACCAGTCCACAAAGTCCATGATGATCGACCGATACTCCAGCTCGTTCCCCTCAGACACACAGCCCTCGATGGCCGAGTCGTCTGAGAACTTCTGGAGGTGTACTTTTATGAAATCTACCCAGAAGATTCAACTCACACCGGTCCTCAACTGACTCACACATTAAAGAGTCATTTGATCGAAACCACCCTGACAAGAGAGTTAACAACCCATCAGAACCTCCCTGATGACCATCAACACCCCCCAGGTGACTTCTATTGGCCATTATGTCCGAGGGATCAGAGCCACCAGTTGTTTCTTTTCTTCCCCTCCCCTAATCCCTTGGTCACACCTACAGTATATAATCTCAGTGCTCTCCGGCATCAGTTAGAACTGAAGAAGCCTCTTAGGTGAGAGGTGAAACGTCTTCAAGAAAACTTCCAATCCAGTTGCCTAAAGTGAACTAATCAAGCTTGAAATATTTTTGCTGTCCAGGCAGCGATGAGACAGGAAACAGAGGGAGAGTGAAGACATGCAGCAAAGGTTCTGATGTCTGTAAGTTAATCCAAGGCAGATAAATGCAGTAATAATTACCTCCATTACCATGGGATCCCCCATAATATAAGTACAATAAGTCCTTCATGGAGGCACTACAGGTGAAAGAGTTGAACACATGGAGGAATCCAAAGCAGCTCCACCAAACACGTTAACACCACGGATCGTGCTGCGGTACCTTTGCAGAATCCGAGGCGCAGACGCTCTGCAGATTCTGCCAAGGACCGTATTCCAGCTGGAATGTTTCAGAGCGTAGCGCCTCGGGACGGTTGGACTCAGATCACGTGAGGACTTCATGATCGAGCAGTAGTCGTATACATGTTGGCTTTAAATAGAACAATAAAGTAATTATCTGGCCAGTATAAGCGGTGCCACGTGTGTCTGCTCTTTTTCTGGTCACCTTACCAGGAAACGACTGTAAAAGCTTGTGCCTTTTTCCTGTCTGTTGTTCTCTTTATAAAACAGATGAGTCATGTCTTATAAAATTATGTTTTTTTTTTTCACCTCCAAAAATAAACATCATGTAGTCCACAGTGTCCTATGAAATGAGATTCTCCAGTGGCTCTGCACTGGAGCCACAGGTATTGTTGCTTTGTTGTTTTAGAATCAAATGGGATCCACAGTCTGCACATGTAGTGTTTAACTTTGAAACTCTACCGGGTCCACTTTGCTTTTTAGCAACTGACTTCCTGCCTAAATGATCCACTCTAATCTAGATTGACAATTGGAAGCGTCAACCGTGAAAAATACCAGCTGCATATTTTAACCGGTAATTGACTAGACTGGGTGGGATGAACTGCAGCAGCCGGGCGTTAGGTGGAACCCTGGGGGAATGGGCTCTACACAGTCTATCATTATTTATAAAACACACTTTTAAACCGTCACGGTTCCTGACAGGCTGCACATAACTGCAATGATAAACAAACATTAGAAAAAAAAACTATTACAAATGTGATACAAGAGTGGTAGAGTATCTAACAACATAAAACAAAATAATGAAACAAAACAAAGTCAAGTCTAGCTAAGGTTGAAAGCCAAAGAAATTGACTGGTTTTTAAAGGAAGTAGCGTCTTTAATGTGCAGGGTGAGTTTTTCCAAAGATCTGACACAGGGATAGAAAAGGCCCTGTCCTCTCTGACCTTCTTTCTAGACCTTCGTACCTGCAGGAGCTGCAGTACAGACAAGCAGCGGAAGAAAGAGGCTCAGTTTCATTCAAACATCTGAATTTTAAAATTGTCAAATAAGCTACAAAATGTGATTAAGCCCAGAATATGGGTTTATGTTTTTAATTTTTATGAAAGATTCTATATCGTGTTTTTTTTAACCCTTTCAAACTCACCTATAGGCAAATGCAAACCAAAATATTGCTTTTAGAACTACATGGGTTTTTATTTTTCTTTTATTTTTTTCCAACCCAGAAGAAAAACATGACCTTCAAACCAAAGCTGCCTCTCACCGCCTGCGTAATGCCCATTTCATATCACACCACTTAGGGAACCTGAACAGAATCCAAAGGCCAAAGAAAGAAAAGATTTCCTTGACTTGGACATCAGCTTAAGAAGAAAACCTGCTGCTTCAGACAGCAAAACTCATGACGGTTACCCATAGATGCATTCATGTAACAAAATACCACTTTTTTGCATGATTCTGAAGAAGGAATAGAATTAAAACTTAGTTAAAAGCTTAAAAAGGTGTATTTTGCTTGATGCAGTGTAGGTCCTTTAAAAGAAATAGCACAACAGCATTTACAGTCAGCTGGAGGGGTTGGAATAAGTATCATAAAGTAAATTACAGTAATCTCATCAGGATCTCCTCAATGCAAACTGTGTTAAATACTAGCGCCGCTTTTTCATGCTTCTCCATGATTTGCTCCAGAGAAGCTCAGGCAACTGCCTGATAGCACTAGCGATGCAGCTGTAAATATTTGACAACAGCTTTCTTGTCTGTATGTTTGTTTTTTTTATTTCATGTTAGTAGATGCTCAATAGACTCGTTTCCTTCTGCTCCACAGTTTGCTCACTGCTCCGAAGAGCCTGGCTGCTCTGAGTGCCCTGAGGGACGGCAGCTGGAAAGACGGCTGCTACTGAACCCAAACGGACTGAAGGGAAGCTGCAGGCTGCACAGGGATACCTACTGGTTTAAGTTGATGCTGCCATGAAGTCCCAGAGAAAGTGACTGTTAACATAAACACAAAGATCTACGATTTAACAGGGTTAGGGATCCAGCGGGCTGGATCTACACGCCTTGCTTAATCACTATTAAAACAACAACAGGCAATACTCTGACAATAAGATGCTTAATGTGAGAAAAAAGAAAAGAAATAAATCCTCCTCCATGCTTTGTTCATTTTTTTTTTTTGCGTTTCAGTTGTTGATAATATAACTTTAATTCATTAGAAGAATTTATCTCAAGCCTAAAGCTTTCTTTCACTCTTTGACAGATTTTTTTTCTGTGCTTATTTTGGTGAGTATTATTAATTTGTCATTCTGTACTATGATATATTTAAAAAGAACCTGAAACTGGAATGAAGTTACTGCCTGTTTAAAAGTGATGTTTTATTTTATTTTAATTTTTTGGTAGTTCTGTTTTACAGCTGGACCTTGCAGCACTTTAGGTGAGAATCATGATTCACCTGTAAAAGTAAATCATCTGCTTTGTTTTTAAGTCAGATGTAATGTTCATTTGTATCAGTACCCTCATTTCATATTAACACTGGTTTCCTTTCATTTTCTATTATTGCATAAAGTGTTTAAAGTTGTTTGATAAGCCTAAACGCTGCAGTGATATTGCACATGCTTTTTATGGATCACAAGCAAACAAGAGGGGCTTCATTTTTAAAATAAATAAATAGTTTCAAAGCCTATTTGTCCGCTTCCTCTGTATATCAGTAATGTAAGGACCAAATGAGATTTGAAGGCTTTCAAAAATTCATTTCAGTTAAGCTGCAGATTTTAGCTTTGTTTTTATCTGCAAGGAAAATGTCATTATATAAAGCCTGTATCACTGGTCAATAACAACACTCTTGTATAGTATGAAAAGAAAAAATGTATAAAAAAAGCCTCAAAGAACATTACAAATTTTTTCAAATAATTTGTGAAAAATCTGTATTTTAAGAAAAAAACAGAAAGAAATTTTGATTTTATTGACTGGGATTTTAAATTATTATAGTGAAAATGTAAACATTTTCTGAATGACGAAATATCAGACTCTACTTTTATTGTAATGTTTTCATTTTTAATTTAAATCCAAAAAGGACAAAACATTTTACATGATTTTTGAAAGCGTGATTTTTTTTGTGTGTATTTAAGATGATCATTTAACTTTTTCAAGTTACAACAAAAAACTGTTGACAGATTAAAGCACACAAATCCAGATAAGAAAACCCAACTTTAAGAATGTCAAAAATATTGTTTTCATGAACAAGATCAGGGGTAGAAAACACTGATACAATAACATGATAATCCTGCGAAGAGTAAAAAGCCAAGTGTTAATTGAACACCTATAGAGTTGAATATAACTCTGTTTCAGATAACATTTGGTCCCACTCCAAACTAGTGTCAAATTTACTCTATAGTCAGTGTCAAATTTTCAGAATGAATTTTACTCATTTTAGTGTCAAAATCAAGACCTCTCAGAGGCTGATGGGTAATCAACACTTTATATAGAGTAAAAATTACTCTGCATTGCTGTCAGATTTTTCACTGACTATTAACTCCAACACTTGAGCTGATTTACATTCAGTATAGTAGTGAATACTCTAGTTAGAGTAAAATAGAATTACTGAATTTTAATACCCAGTTTATTACTGTGTAAAGTTTGGGGAGTGAACAAAGCTATCTTCTCTTCGGTTAATATGTTGGGCCTTAAATCTAAATTTTATTCTACAAGGCCACAACCGACTTTTTTCCATGTGTAGAAACTAACCAAAGCTTGGGAGAATCTCCCAGAATCTTTTGGAGAATTTCTCCAAAAGATTCGTCCTCCCATCCTGACTCATACCTTCCCTACCCTCCCCAATGGCAAAAAAACCCCAAAACTTCTAGGACAGAAACGTATTCAAATTAATCAGATTTGAAAGTTTAAAGAGACTGATTGCTAGATTTAAATGGGAAGGTTTTTCAACAAAGTGATAGTTTAAGGATTAGAGAAAGAAGCAGTGGGGCAGAGCATTGAACCGGACAGATGTTAGCTGCAGCAGACCCTGGAAGAGCTGCCCTGACTAATCTTTAACATGCTTGTGTTTTCACGGAGAGTCTCCAAAGTAACGTTCAGCCTGGTAAAGTTTTATACACATAGAGGCTACAGACATATTCTCCTGCTCTTGGGAAACTTGAAAACTAGGTCTGTGGATGTGTTTGGCCCTGGAGTGTTTCTAGAAATGCCTAACAAAGCTCAAGAGGTACGTTTCAAGCTATATGTGCTTCTGTGATTACTACACCTTTTTTTAAGTTTTCTGTCTTTTTTTTATTATTAGGATGCTGTGATCAACCTCAAGACGCTGCAGGAGATTTCCAGGCAGCTGGGTTTTGAGTGGACAGTTCTGGCTACTGAATTGGGTTTCAGCAGAGCTGAAATAGGCCGGTTTCACACCAGATCAACGGAGAAGAGCCAGCAGGCCAGGCTCATGTTGGAAAGCTGGTACTCTGTGTGTTTTTATGTGCAGGTGTATAAACCATCCTAAAATAATCATTGAAATTTCACCTTTTTAATGTTTATTTCTTACCTTGTAACACTGGATTCTGTATAGGATCAAAATCTTTTGCATCACCCTCCCTCACTCTTAATGATGGATTGATCCCCAGGTATGAGAGGTCATGGGACAAACCCAATAAGACCAAACTGCTCCAAGACGGATTGGATCGAGCGGGCCGGCGCGACCTGGCAGAGAAGCTGCGGTGCCTCCACTGGGGTCACCAAAAGCTGAGCAAAAAGGTGGAGCTGCCTTCAGCCTTCCCCTTCATCATCACAGTCCATAAGACCATCAGCAACCAAGACGCCCTGCGCAAAATCAACGACCTCAGCCGCAGATTCACTTAAAGAACGGACCATAGTGGATGCATGCGGGTCTGGTCATATTCATTAATATTACATACATGAAATATAGAAAAAAATCACAGATGAAAGAAAAGCTGTGTCACTTGTAGAGCTTCTTGTCTTGTAAATAAATGACATTGCAACAAATATGTAAAGCAGATTTACACTTTATTTATTCATTAGATATTTGCATAAGCAACAAGCTGTGAGTTAGTTGGACCACTTAGTTGAATGCTTTGGGTGTGTTTAATAGTAGGATAAAGCAAAAAGTGTATATATATCACATTGTTTTCATTCACTTACTTCAGATTTTTTTTTCTGAATATCCAAAATATAAAAAATATTTTTTCTAAATTATTTCTATATATTTTTTTATTACTTGAAATGATTTCTTAATTATTAAAAACTTTTTAAAAAATCTTTTGTGAATCTAAATTATCTATTTTCCTCAAATTTTGATTAATTACTAGTATTTTAACAAACATTTACTCTAAAAATATTTTTAGGATCTTCATGATACAGGGTTTATCATAACAGAATTAGTTCAGATTATAGTTCAGAAGATACTGAACTACTAAGTTTTCAGGCAATATTTAATTGTTTGACGATAATGATCATGTGACGTTCTGTTTTAAACTCCACACCAGCAGGGAGCGGTAAAGTGCCAATCCGTTGTTTGCCAACGGTAAAAATATTACCAAGAAAAAATAACAAAAAAGAGAAAGACGAAGAAGAAAATAATAATCGACGAGAGGGCTGAAGCAGCATGTTTACCGTCTGACAGCGCGTAATTTTGGCTTTAAAAGTGCAAGTTAACCTTCGGAAGTTCCAGTAATGGCTTCATCGCTGGGTTTGTTCGCCGGGCCGGAAGTGCTAGAGGACGTGAACCACGCTCGAGGTTTGATGAACGAGCTGAAAAAGATGTACGACTGCCGGTTGCTGGGCGACGTTACCATTGGGGTCGAGTGTGAGGAGGAGGAGGAGGTGTCACCGGAGCACAGCGGAGGAAGAGGAGCTGCCGTTGGTCAGTTGTTTCTGTGCAGCCGCAACGTTCTGGCCGCTGCCAGCCCCTACTTTAAGAGCATGTTCACGGGTGGGCTGACCGAGAGCGCCCAGGAGAAGGTGCTCATCCGCGGCGTGGACTCTGAATCCATGTCGGTCATCATTGACTACTGCTACACGGGCAGGGTGACCATCACGGAGAGCAACGTACAGAGGCTCTACGCCGCCGCCAACATGCTGCAGTTGGAGTACATCAGGAGAGTCTGCTCCGGCTTCTTGAGCAGGAGGCTGGATCCCTCCAACTGTGTGGCGATGCTGAAGTTTGCAGACACCTACGACAACCCGGAGCTAAAGAAGAACGCCCAGTCTTTCATAGCAAGGAACTTCACCCAGGTATGTAACGGTGGAGACCTCTGCGAGCTGAACTCGGAGCAGTTTAAAGAGCTTTTGTCTCTGGATACTTTAGACGTGGACTGCGAGAAGACTGTGTGTTCAGCAGCTATTCAGTGGCTGGAGGCGAACTCAGCTGTGGACAAAGAAGAAGCTCTGCAAATGCTGAAATGTGTGCGCTGGACTCTGTTCAGCGAGGAGGACAAGTGTTACCTGGAGAGCCTCATGGAGAGGCCTCTGATGGAGACATACCTGGCATCCTTTTTCAGGAGGTCTTCAGAGGGGGGCTGCGAGGTGCCCGCACCTCTGGACCTACAAAAACCTAGGATAGGTGTGAGCGCAAAAGAGATGATCCTCTTCTTTGGCCGCCCCAATGAACTCATAATGTGCTGCGACCCTTACTCAGAGGACCTGTATTTCATGGCTCCGGCTATGGTGGATCTCACCAGTCAAGAATACAAAAGTTCCACCACAGAGTCTCTTATCGCCTGCTCCACACCTGATAACAACTTGTATTTAACGTCCCACCTTTCCAAACACTTCTGGCTGTATAATCCTGTCCTCAACAGCTGGCAGCAGTTGGCAGAGAGGCTGCTGGGCAGAATCCACTCAGGGATGGTCTATCTGAACGGTCACATCTACCTTCTAGGAGGAAGAAATCCTGTTACAGATGCAAGATTGAAGGAGGTGGAGTGTTACAGCATCCAGAGGAACCAGTGGATGTTTGTGGCACCTCTGCCTCACTATTTGGGTAAAATGCAAGTGGTGGCTGTGAACGATCACCTGTACGTGGTGAACAAAAGGAGAATGCTCTGCTACGACCCCAAGAGGAACCGCTGGCGCCACTGTGGGTCGCTCAGGAGAAACAAGCTTCACAAGGCCTGCATCTTCCAGGAACAGATCGTCTGCGTGTGCGACATCCCCGTGCTTAAAGCCTACAGCCCCACAAGAGGGGAGTGGAAGAGGTTGGGGGACATTCCCATGGAGAGCGGAGCGGTGAACTACCAGGTGATCCAGCACAGAGGGAAGCTGCTGCTGCTCACCCACACGCTTCAGCGGCACAACAAGGACAGGGTCCTCATCCACGAGTACGATCCCACCAGGGACGCATGGAAGAACATCATGGCGGTCTACGTGTCCATCCTGGGACCTGTGTGCGTGTCAACACGTGTGTACCCGGCGTGCCTGCAGTCCGCTCACAGCTTCTCCACAGAGGAGGACGATGACAGCGGCTCCAGCGCCGACTGGGACCTAGATGGGTTGACGGATGCGGACTCTGATTCAGGCAGCTCCAGTTCCTTCTCTGATGAGAACTGGCAGTGAGCTGATGTTCTACATGTCGATTCTTTTGTGTTTGTTTTTTTTATTTATGATCATTATTTATTTATACGTGTGGACTTTTTGGTTGCCATCTGTAATTTTATTTATTTCAGTATCAAATCAGTCAGTATTCCTCAACACATTAGTCTTAGGCTGGGAGAATTTTCTTTTTTTCCTGTTTATTTAGTTATAACACTGAAACATTTGAGGATTAAGCCAACGAAAGCTTCTGTCTAATGCCACAAGTCCCTGCAGTAACGTCAAATTATTCCAGTGCCTTCCAACAGTATTCAAAAAGTGGATCAAACTTTCTTACATTTTGTCAAGTTACACCCACTCCTAGGGATTTTTTTATGGGGGGGGTTACAATCTAGATTATTACAAAAAACTTGAACTGGGAGGGAAACAAGGATTTACATTCAGCCTCCCTTGGACTGATTGCAGAAGCTCATTTCACCTTCATACAGATGTAGATCTTAAAGGCTGAGTCTTAACACTCTTTTAATTGTCCATAAACTGGAATTTCCAAATCTTATCACAGATTCCTCCATGGATTCTCAGACGAAGTCATTCTAAACCAATCTGTTGGAGCTCCAGCTTCCTAGTCGTTTGCAGGCCTCCCTATATTTAAGTTTATTTCTTTCCCATTACAACATCAATCATGCTGCCATCACCATGTGTTGTCATGGGTGTTCTAGACGGAGGGGGCCAACAGGGTCCAGACCTCCTGTAAAACTGGCCCTGGCCCCTGTTAAGGCCCTCGTACTGAGTAATAATATAAAAGTTAATTTTATGAAATGTGCTTGGACATATGTAATTTAAACCATTACTCTTTTACTTTAAAATTGATTTAAATTATGGAGATAAGATCACAGTTTTCATCAGTCGCCTGCAGCTACAGTTTTGCAATTGGTGAATCTGGACTAAACCGCCGCCATTTGTTTGTCCTCATCGTCATGTGCAGCGTTCTCTTTATGTTTATAATGATACAAACTACCTGAGCTGTCTTTATAGCACTAATTCTACCAGATCTGTTCTTATTTTTCCTTTGTGAAAGAACAAGAATATAAACCACTTATTTTCAAAAGAAAGCAAGCAGCTCTGCTTCCTACGGACTGTTGACATCACATTTACTGAACAACATTTTATCAGGCTGTTATTTTTTTTTTTAATATGCTTAGATCTTTTTATTTATTTACTACTTCTTAACGCTGGATAATAATGTGACAAAATAAGTGCTAAAGGGCCATAAGATGTGTATCTATTTGCAAAGCACTAGAGTTGATGGCTCTTGCAGAGCTGTGGGAGAAACTATCTGTAAAGAGGAGTCCATCTGCCAATTATTTCACCTATTTATTGTCAATTATGATTAAAATGAGATTGACCTGTGTGAAAATGTCACTTTTTATTGCTTTAGTTTACACGCTTGGTTGTGTTCAAGTCAAATATACTTTAAATCATCTTTAGATTAATGAAAAATTGGCTTTGAAGTTGGCAGAAGTGCTCTTTGTTCGTAAGCTCAAACACAACTGGAAAAAGAACAAAATGGGGCCTTTTATGCTGATCATGTGATGCTGTATTCAGACAGGGTTGGGAAAACTTTTTAGGGTGAAACCTTACAGCCAAGGTTTGGTGTGTTCTCTCAGGTTTTGGCTGCAGAAGCCTTCTTGCCATTTTTGACTTTTCCTTTGATATGTGAGCGGCTTATTCTTGTGATGTGTTTTCAGCTTTAGTATCAGTGTTCCAAAATGAAATGAAAAAACTCCTTTTTTTTTTTCTTTTTTCTTCTCTGACCAGTATTTGGTCCAATAAGCTTGGAGATGTTAGAAAGACTATTGCTGGGAGCAGAACATTTAAGAAATGCAAAAGCAACAACCAGCTGCAGCTCTTCTGGTCCTGATATGAAGATGAATCAGTGGGTTTTATTTTACACAAAAACTAGGACTACATTTTAAAAGTGTCAATGGAGTGAACATTTGAAAGATTTGGAAGTGTTTTTTGTTGTATGTGTCAAAATAAACATGTCTAGTATTATTTAAAAAAAATGTTCCTATGGCTTCATCTCTTACAGTTAAACAATCTGGTTTCTTACACAGTCTGAACTGAATATAGAGTTAAGGAGAGCTGTTTTGGTTTTGTGGAAAAAGGGTAATTATAACAACAAAAACTCAATTTAAATAAAAGACAGACCTTGTGTCATGTTTTGGTCGGATAAAAGTAAACATTTGAGACCAACACTGACTGCCATTAGGTATCGGGAGAAAATCCTTGCACCCATTGTCAGACCCTATGCTGGTGCAGTGGGTCCTGGGTTCCTCCTGGTGCATGACAATGTGGTGAGAGTATGCAGGCAGTTCCTGGAGGATGAAGGAATTGATACCATTGATTGCCTCCCCACACTTGCCTGACCCAAATCCAATAGAACACCTCTGGGACATTATGTCTCGATCCATCTGATGCCGCCAGGTTGCACCTCAGACTGTCCAGGAGCTCGGTGATGCCTTGATCCAGATCTGTGAGGAGATACACCAGGACACCATCCGTCGTCTCATTAGGAGTATGCCCCAACGTTGTCAGGCATGCATACACGCAGGTGGGGCCATACAAATTACTGAATACCATTTTGAGTTACTGCAATTAAATTTCAGCAAAACGGATTAGCCTGTCGTATCATTTTTTCACTGTAATTTCTGGGGTGTCTTTGAATGCAGCCCTCTGTAGGTTGATCATTTTAATTTCCATCAAATGATGTGTTATCATTTTGTTCACCCAGTCCATATCAGTATAAATAAAGAGCAAGATTTTTTTACCCATTCAGATCTGATGTGCTTTCAAAGTGTTCCTTTAATTTTTTTTATCATTTTGATTAACTAATGACTATTTGTAATTCTAGACCAGCAATATAAAAATAAATAAATCTATGCATCGGTTGTTTAAGCTATTACAAGCATTTTAAGAGTAACATTACAGTTAATATCAAGCAAAATGTTCCTATATATATATATATATGTATGTATAGGAACATTTAGCTTGATCTAAATTTAGCATCTTAAGATGCTTGTAATAGCTTAAACAACCGATGCATAGCTTTTTTTATTTTTATATTTCTGGTCTAGAATTACAAAGAGTCATCAGTTAATCAAAATGATAAATACATATATTTATAGTTTCAATTTTTTCACAGTTGTGTAAAAGACAAAAGTAATTAAATTAACAAGTGCTTGGTTGTGCAATATAATTAAACCAAATTAAAAATATCAAAGGACAGTAATACAATGAGGTGCTGAATTATATTCAAAGGACATGATATATGTGTTTTAATGTATTAAGAATTAAATGAAATAAGTAAAAAAAGAGATTAGATTGTATGAATAAAAAAGATTCGACAATAAATGTATTCTTTTCTTTTTATATGCATTTTTTTATCTATATTTGCCCAGTGACAAATAAACCTCAAAAAAGTATACTGATTATCTTTATCTCAAAGGGTTTTGTAAAAAAAAAAAAAATCTAAATCTGGGCTTGTTTGCTCAACATGTTCTTTGGGCGCCATCTAGCGGTGTTTTCCAAGTTCTCGCGACATCTCACCACCGTCCAGACAGCAACGAGATGAGCCATGGCAATAGAAAACAAACCAGAGGAGGAATTTGACACAGTTTTCAGTCTAAATGACTCTCTGGAGCTCTCCTCCCATTCAGAGCATGGCTGCGGAAAGGCTCGTATCTTCAAGATAATAGTCATAGGAGACTCAAACGTGGGGAAAACGTGCTTAACATACCGTTTCTGCGGGGGCACTTTCCTGAAAAACCCAGAGGCAACTATCGGGGTGGATTTCAGGGAGAGGACGGTGGAACTGGACGGAGAGAGGATCAAGGTGAGGAAACCAAACATCCTCAGTAATACGCGACATGATATGCATTGACTGAGTGCTCGTTGTCTTGGTATTACTGTAAGACTAGAGGAACAACAGTCTGAAATGAAATGATTGAATTCAATAAAACAAAGCATAATGGCCTACAGAGTGCCATGTTTTTAGATTTTATTTGTGTAATTTTTGAATTTTTTGCAAGCTTGCTAATGTTCTGAGTTAGATCTCTTTATCCAATACTTTTATATTTGATGATATAAGCGGAAAGGCAGAGTTGCTACATCTTAAGACAAAGCTACCAGCAAAAATATCTAAAACCACACTGACAGATCAACACAAAGCAACTTTTAGCATTTATAGTCTCAGGTTTATACCTTCTGTATTTGCTATTTGTCTGTCATTAGACTTTAAGCATGCCTGGACATGAATGTTTAGGTTTTGCCAGTGATCCTGAATTCGATTAAGGTATGAACTTGAACTAGACCATTACAATATCATTGAAATGCTTTCTTTTAAATCCTAGTATTGTAACTGACTATGTGTTTATGTCCCTCTCACACATTGTCCTCCAGGAGTAAAGTCTGTTTTTGTTTAGTCCACCTTCCAAATCAGCTCTGACCAGTTTCTTTGTCTCTACTGAAACAGAAAGCATCCTCATTAGGATACTACCTCTACCATGTCTCACACTGACGACTGTGTTTTCAGTATGATGTGCAGTGTTTATTTCCACTTAGATTTTTTTTTTCAGTTTTTATCCCATCTAACCAGAAACGTATCTTTTATGTCTCTGTTTTCTGTTCTTTGATCATCTCTAAACCAGTCTTGTTATGGCTGCCTCTCAACACTGTCTTCCTTCTTGACACTTTTCCGTAAAGCTGTGATGTGTGTAGTGTTGGACTTGTAGTCCTGTTTCCCTCTTATTATATACAAACCTGCTTATCCTTATTACACTTCAAAGCACCTTTGCATTACTATAGTTTAATATAAATATAATGTTGCTTTTTTTTCCTGGATTTTTTTTTATCAGTGATGAAAATATGGACTTTTCTCGTTCTTTGCGCTGAACAACAATCAGTCTGCTTCTGCTTCTTTTCCAGTTGCAGATTTGGGACACGGCAGGTCAGGAGCGTTTCAGAAAGAGCATGGTGGAACACTACTACCGCAGCGTCCACGCCATCATCTTTGTGTATGATGTCACCAATCTACCCTCCTTCGAAAGCATTCCTGAGTGGATCGAGGAGTGCAGCAGACACTCTGTGGGACCACTGGTGCCACGCATCATAGTGGGAAACAAGTGTGACCTGAGGGAGCTTCGGCAGGTGCCCGCCTCTGCTGCTCACTGTCTGGCCGACAGCTACAACTTCCCCCTTTTCGAGACCTCGGCCAAAGACCCCGCTGAGAAGGAGCACGTCGATGCCATCTTTCTAACTTTAGCTTATCGGCTGAAGAGCCACAAGCCTCTCAGACTAAAGCAGCTAAGTGAGAGCTGTGTCACAGAGCTGAGGAATCAGAGAGAACAGGAAATGACATCTTGTCAGTGCTAAGGTCAACTGTGGACTCATAAACTGGACAAAGGCTGCAGCAGCTGTTAGAAAATATACTCGTCCCCAGCTGTTACACTTAATTAATGAACAGCAATCAAACAGTAAAGAAGCTTTAACTGGTTTTCCCCCGGAAAGAATAAAAAATCTGACTGATTTGATGCACAGCTTAGGGTTGTTAAAGCAACAACCTACAAGTTGCAGCAATTTTGAACCAATGTTTCTTCAACATGCATGAGTGAATGTGGAGAATCTACCATTTAGAAGATAATTGGAAATTAAATGTCAAAATCTCTCTCTCTTTTTCTCTTTCTCTTCCTGGAGGAATTGTTCTCTATGATTCAATTACAATTCAGTCTGCTGGCCAGAAAATGTAAAAGAAATAAACCTGTTTAAAGAGGCTAAGGCAGATAGAATGACAGTTAAACTGTGAGGCAAATTGCAATAATTATTACTAAACATCTTATGAACTTGAAAAAAGGACAATTGCAGTTTTTTTATTAGTTTTTTTTTTGTTTGCATTGCAAACAGGTCTGTGATATTACAATAAAATGTAAGAAAAAAGTGCTAAAATGTCGCTACTTTTGGGAGAAAATCTAAATTATTAACGCTGACTTGCATCATGTGTTTAATAATAAGCCCTAAGGTCCTTTAAATTAACATTAAAACATATCAAACCTGACTGTTCCTTAAGTTTCATGTTTACAGTTCACAGAAGTGTAATTCAATGAAAGCAGGCTATATTATGTGTTATCAAGTTTTTTCAAAGGTATCTAGACCTTTAAGGTGAGCTGTGCAGTGCTAACTGTGATGAATTGTAGAAATGGTTTTGGAGAAGACCATAATTACACAAATGTTTATCTGTTATGATCATTAAATCTACAGATGATACCACACAGTTTGTGCAACTGGATATCAAACAGGTGGAGAGTAAAAACAAAGGAAACAATCTTGTTCTAGAGGTCATGACCTGAAAACAACACTTCAGTGTCAAAGCTTCAACATAACTTGAAGAACATCACTTCTTATATAGACTTTTCAAACCTGGATTTAGTTATTTTGTTGCTTTAAGAGCTTTAAATATTTACCAATCATATACTTAAATAAACACCAGATAAAGGGGAGTTTGATTTGTTTGTTTAGGTTTGTGGCAGTATAAGAATTTATTCATGCACATCATGAAACCTTAGCTACAACATGGCAAAGAAAAGAGCCCTACAGTGGACAGTGAATGGAGATAGAAAACGTAGTTAAAATGTCTCCAGAATTTTAGATGACGCTAACAGGTCATGTTATTTCATTTTGTGATTATATTTTTCCTTGTAAAGACACATAAGGAGTATTAAATAGATCTAGGATTTAGGCTCAGTATTTGACCTAATTTCAGCGACAACCGGAGGCTAAACGCTTGCTTAGCAACAGACCTAATGGTGCATTTAATAAACTACGGAAACTGGAAATATATATCTGTGCTCGGGATTTTTTTTTTTTTTTGGGCAACGATGAATATATAGACTAGTAAAGTATTTATCACCAATAATATATATGTCTATACACATTAGCAATTAGTCCTTTAAATTGGCTTCCCTCTGTTGAAATCGTCTTAAGGACTTCATATTCTATTGCCGTGTTGTCTTTTTACAATTTTGAACGCATCTCGGCAACCGAGGGCTGTGTGTATTCACGCTGCGTCTCTGCGGCCATGGTAACACTTTGCCCAACGTTTGACTGCTTATTCATAGAAAACCTCGCCAACAGTCTCATTTTATGCAGGTATAAGTAACACTGTCACAAAAAATGCGTTGTTAAACATACAATGCGCGGTAGGTGTCAGTTGTTTTTGTCTGCATGTTTGGTAATCACTTTCTGGGAGGATCGGAGGGAGAGATTGCTTGCTGACGGTCAGTTGAGTGTTTGTTTCTATCTGCCCGTAAGTTAGCAATATGCTAACATCAAAGCGGCTTGAACATGTACGTAACGTAGTTGGGATTTTAAAATAACGTTTCTTAATTTGCGACCTGCTTGTCGCAAAAATCCGGGTCCCTGTTACCAGCTAGCTTAATTATCATGTAGCAGGTGTTGTTTTATTTAATTACCTGAGCTTAAACTTAAACTAAATGTACACTTATCATACTTCATGAAGTATTTTAGTGTAGATGTTCAATTTATCTAAGGTATTAATCGCGTTTTTAATGCGGGGACTTGTTTGTTTCTGTGCAGGTGTGTTTAAGGCATGAATTTGGCAGAGATCTGTGACAACGCCAAGAGGGGCCGTGAGTATGCCCTGCTGGGAAACTATGACTCCTCTGTGGTGTACTACCAGGGCGTGATTCAGCAGATCCACAAACACGCTCAGTCCCTCAGAGATCCAGCACTGAAGGTCAAATGGCAACAGGTAAGTCAGCCTCCCAGTTCATTGTGTTGTGGCAATGTAAGCATGGAAACTAAACATGGAAACATTAGTTATATGGTTTGTTTTTATCCACACATGATTAAGGTTATATTAAGTATACATGGAGATAAATTAGTATTATCAGACTAAACGTAATAAAACGTAAATAAATACACAGTCATATGAATTTACAAAAATGGAGAAACGCATGAGAAGGTTAAGTCCCTTTCTAGCTACTTTCCACTGAACCAAGCTGGAATCATCTTTTACTCTATTTTCTTTATTTAGTTTGTATTCAATCTCTCTACACCAGATGAAAGGTCCACATATTAGATGAAAAATAAAAACAAACCTGAAAGAAAATAAAAAAAAAACTGGAGGGATAGTCTACAAAAATGTTTCGTGATACACTCTTTCAAACAATATTGGACCCTTCCTCTCGGTCCCTCTTAATATCCGAATCGGCCAATGTTTTTCCATTTTTAAGCTTCTCGGTTGGATAAGTAAAACTGGGTTCGTATTAACAGCAGGCATTTATTTCCAGATAATTGCTGTTTTTGTTTCAGGGAATAGAGGTTATGTGGTTTATGTTTGGTCATGTGACAGTGATTGAGATGTAGCTCAGGATTGGAGGTATTTAACTGGAGCAAAGAAGCAATACCAGCACCATGGTGTTTTCTTTTTTTTTTTTTTTTGTAGCCTCCAAAGAGTAGGGCAATATATGATATATGGGTATTGGTAAATATTGGATATCTCCAAGATTTTATTTTATTTTTTTATATCAGTGCTTTCCCACTATTTTCTGGCTGGCGTTAATTGTTCCTAAGCTTTAAATGGCATCACAGTCCAATTCAGATGAGTTTTAAATGACCCAATGGATGAGATTATAAAGTGACAGGCTCATCATTCAGTAGTAGAACTGAACTACACAACAGGAAGTGACCTCAGATTCAGTAAAGAGCAATAAACTGGCCACAATGCTGAGATGAGACGGACGTTCAATAGCTACCAAACAAAAAAGGGCAAAGCAGCTCATTCCAGGCTATAGAAAGGATGACTATAAAATAATAGAACTACTTTACAGACATTCATTCAAGTAGAGACATTAAAAGTAGTGATTCTTGGAGTTTTTCTACCACCATTTAAAAGCATTTTAAAATGATACAGTTTACTTAGTTATTTTTGGTTTTATTTTGTCCCTAAACGGCACAAAAAAAAAGATTGTGTTTGCACTGCATGACTGAGGGATACACCATGGTTAAGATGATATATGAAATCCCTTTATTATCCCACTGTGGGGAATTTCGTCTTGTGATAATGACAAAGACAAATACTCAGAAGACCAACACACAAGACTAAGTAATTTGAGAGGAATAAAAATGTAAAGCTGCATTGTAGATGGAAAAAATAAGCACCTCTCAGAGAGTGGAAAAAATAAAATAATAATGTTTAGTTTAAAAAATGGAGAAGAAAAAAAAAACATCTGTTAACAGAGTGATGTAAAAAGAAAACTCCTATAAACATGACTGATGTGTTCATGAACATCTGTAAGGCAAATATTATGGAGATTAGGCCAATGCAAATACATTCTAGATCAGATCAAGAACCCATGCTATCGATCTTATGTTTGCTGGGCCTACTGGGAGCAGTGAAGGTTATAGAGTCTCACAGCAACTGGAAAGAAGGATCTGCAGAACTACTTCTTTGTGTATCTAGCATGCAGCAGTCTTCTTTTTACATTCCTCTTGCCTCGTTTCACCTACACTGTGTCCAGGAGGCATCATAGGAGAGAGCTGGCCTTCCCAATGAGCCCTATGTGTTACACGATCCATGTTTATTCAGGAGTTTTAAAATGTCATGTTTTAAGTAGGAAACAAATGTACAGAGATATGAATGATTAGTTAAAAAGTCTAATTTACTAACAAATTGTTTCTTAAAAAATCTTTGGCAAACGATGCAATAAAACCTCATTTAATATTCATTAGCTCGTATTGCTAATATAAGTTGCATACTTATTAGCTTGTATTTGTAATATTAGTAAAAGTGGCCGTTTATATAATCAGTCGTCACACTCCTAAGATCAGGTGGTGAATCTGTGAATTAACATCATCTTTTAAAGCGTCACAGTGTTATTTGAAACACTGAGCTTTAATAAAGCATTAGAAGCTCTTATTCTAACTCAGTGTTTTTCAACCCTGCTCCTCAAGGCACACTGTCCTGCAGGTTTTAGATGTTTCTCACTCCTGTTTTAGATGA
>JAUZNJ010005534.1:0-18388 GCA_034780135.1 Jordanella pulchra | reverse complement strand
GAGACACAGCAATATAAAGCTGTGTATCATCAGCGTAGCTGTGAAAACCAACACTGTGTCTCCTGATGATGTCCCCACGTGGCAGCATGTAAAGATTAAAAATATCAATGAATATCTAGATTATCTCTTAGAAAATCCTATATTTCTAACAAATAACGATGCACCATGTCATGTATTACCGGTCAAAATCCCAGCCTAGAGCAATTTGGTATAACGTTCTGAACCAAAGCCTCCTTCTCCCCTGACAGATTTTGAAACTTAGTGAGTTAACTTCAGATGTAAAACCACCAGCATATATTTATTGAAAATACTTCCAGTTGCTGAGAATCACGGCACTATGTGCTGGCAGGTTATTTCAGCCTCCCTGTGAGCCAAACCTAAGTGGTGATGCGTGGGCTTCTCCTGATAAAACCAACCTCACATCTGCAGTGCCAATATTTTTAGGTTCAAGGTTTACCAGATGTCTTCCCTTTGCTTCCAACCCTAAGCCTTCTGTGGTTATTTTTTCATAAAACACACACAGAGAATTTTTAATATCTGTTAACCCCAAACTCATTACAATATTTGCATTATATTACAAATGATTGTAATTGCCACTAAATGAGATGTTTAATTAACCTCAGTATCTATAGGACTTTTTAGATTTTTCTTACAATCTGCTTTGATTATTTTTGCTGATTCTATTTGTCAAAACACCTTCAAAAGTAGCATTTATTTCCCCTTTGTGTCCTCAACTTCTTTTCACATAGATGTACTATCTAGGTTTTCTTTTTTGGCAGTGTAAAGCAAAGGTTTTCCTTGAAAAGCTTCCTTATTGTGTGACTCACTCTCAGGGGCAGCAGCCTATTATGTTCGCAGAACTCAGGGGCTAAAGAGGTCTTCAGAGGAATCCAAACTGACTGTGAAAGTGTTGAAAAAGGAGAGCTCTCGGTTGTCTGGTATAACTCTCCACCCTCCCACTTATTCATTCCACTCTCCAGTTTAAACAATATGAGGAATAATTCCCTAAGTCAGCACAGTGTGATGAACAATTGTGCTTAATCCATGAATGGCCAAAACAAAAGAAAAATAAATGTGTATGTGGTGAAAGGACAACAATCAGGCAGCAGGCTAGCTTTAATTGATTAAAGTCCATAAACTGTGCTGACAACCAATTAATTTAACCCACCGTATAAACAAGACAATAATATAGTCAAGGGAAGGCAAGAGAAACAAAAATTCATTATGTTTGTCAGCTTCTTAAATTACACAAACACCATCTGGTGGAGGGATTCAGGAGTTTTTATATATATATATATAATTTAGATTTGCTTTACCCAAACAGCTTGGGCATTGTCCCGACTTTACTCATTTTTAGTCCACTGTTTTAAAATTAGATCCAGCCGGCTATAATTTCATTGTGATCAATAGTAACAAAATAAATGCCATCGTGTGACATACAGCCCTTAGAGAGCATGAATGAAATTATAATGCTTGAAACCACTTAGTCTGGAGTCCAGCGGTTCCTCCTAATGTAGAAATAGAGGACTGACTACAGGGGACTGAAACTTCCAGAATCAATGATAAAATATAGAAATTGTGCTGTGCATCATACTCCTTTGGCTCTGAACTCTAATGTGGGAGTAATGTTACACCCAACTTCAATAGGATCCAGGTTGATGTATCAAAGAGTTTGCTACATGTTCAGGCTTTTTAGGAGAGATACATGCAGACTATAGCAACAGGCCCACAAGCAGAGGTTTTTCTATGTTTGAGTGGGAAACTCTACAGAGTGACTGAGCAGATAGAAAAAAATCTTTGTGTTATTAACTATTGATTAATTATGTTCATAATTAGTTACGTTTGTATTATGTATGAACATACCTAAATACAAACAAAGTAAGCTTATCAGAAGTCTGTCTCAATACCTGAAATGTCCCAGAAGCACAATCAGTACTGTACTTCAAGCAAGACATTTTTCAATGTTATATTTAATTATAGTTGTTTTTGGTGTTATTGTTGTATTTAATTTTATAAATAAATAGAAAAATTGCATAAATAGCATAAGAGCTCTATCAATGTTTCGGACCCATTTAAAGAGATTCTGGAAAGGCTGAGATCCCCTTATCACCAGACATCATGATAAAGATAAAGAGTGAGCTGATAGCAAATTTAAATAAAAACAGTACAATCATAGTTCACTGGACTGCTATATTGGTTATGATGATATAAAGGAAGCATATAAACACAACCAATCTGTTATCAAGGTTGTTACCATTGTATGTAGTGTATTTTAGTGTGCTTTACATGGTGTGATTTGGAAATGGAGTCTTGCTAACTACACTGTGTTAGAGGTTGTAACTTGTTTTTATTGTTTTTATTATTATCATTAATATTTCTGCTGCTGTCAGTTTTTTTTTTGGCAAAAGGGAGTTATTTGAGAATTTGGGCTCACTTTTAATTAAAAAAAACTAAAACCTTCTAAATATATGTTTTAAATTTGCATGTTGTGAATGATTAATATTCTGTAATTATTTGTTGGACATAAAGAAGGGAAACCTTAATGCTAAAAGGATATAAATAAATTGGCTTTTCATAGTAGTTGAATAATAGAGGACTTAAATGATAAAATAATGTTTAGAATAGATTTGATGAGGATATTATGGTGTAGCTTAATTAAGCTGATGCAGTCATCTGTAAGTCAGAAACACAAAGCGATCAAATGTGGATAAAGTCATACTGGAGTAACAGAAACTCATCCGAACACAATGAAAAGTTCCTCAAACACACACTTTTATTTTCTGTACCCACAGAAAAAAAACTCTAAAGAGGTTTGAGTATTTAGTTATTATTGATCATGTAGATTTACTGCTTGTTGATCACATCTTGACATGTCTAAGTTAAAAAGAATAGATTGTTTATTTATCCATAAAGCATTCTTCTTTTTTATTTTTCCTCTCATTTTTTATTACTTTTCTTCATTCTTCAGAAGAAGCCTGAAATGAAGACGGACATTAATAGTGTTTTGATGTTTTGTGGAGATAATGTGTATAGTGTTAAAGATAAGAGTACTAAAGCACAGTTTAAGACTTTGGTTTCTCTTTAGTTGAAGAGGAATGTCAGATATAAAAGGTGTGAAATAAAAACACAAACCTTTAAGCTATTGCTAATTGGCAAAGCTTGTGCCTGGTTATGCTTTTAACAAGTAATCATCTGAAAGAAGCAGGAAGACTAGCAAAATACAACAAAACACTTGGCAGTAGGCGAAAATAATCATGGCAAGGGAAGAAAAAAGAGAAGAAAAAGAAACACCCACCAGTGGTTTTTCATATATATCTAAGAGACGTGAAAAAACAGCCCACACTAAGTGTAATGAACGCTTTCAATGCAAATGAATAGCAAAGATAATATTATCCTTTCGAAGATTACTTTAAATTAAAACAGAAGTGAAAGCTTTATCGTGGCGCCAAAACTTCAACTTAATTATAATATTTTCTATGTGGGCCGACTGAGAGTGTTAAATGTCTTTACAGATCTCCCTGAAAGATATGAACGATTACGCCTGAAACCATGTTTACCTAATGTACACATTTTTTTTTTGTTTGTTTTTGTTTTTTGTCGACAGTTGACAATATTTCAGAACAATCCTTTCCTGTTTTCGGTCAGTTTAGATAATAAGAAAAAAATCTCTGCTATTTTTAATAAAACAAGATTTATTCTCTCCACTTTCAGATTTATTTTCAGATTTTTTAAATTTTCTTAAAATGTATTTTTAACTGTCTAAACCAGATCATTTCTTTGTATAAAGCTTGTTACAATAGTTTGTTTTACCTTTATGTTCTTTGTGGTGGAGATCGGGGCTTTGTGATGTTGAAACTTGAAAATTAACCTTATTGCCCTTAAACCACTATATAACTATTCCTTTTTTTATTATTGGTGGACCTGTTTGTGCTCTAACATTAACTACCTCGCTAAAGTTTTAAGATGTTGCTTCAATATCTCCAGTTAATTCTATATATTTGTTGGTATGTTTTGTAAAATGCACCAGTCCCTCCTGCACTAATACTCCCCCATGATGCTGCCACACCTGTACTTCACCATCAGGATAATGTTACAGGTCTTGAAGTCCCCCCTCCACCCTTTTTTCTTACCAATTTAATGAGAGTCATCATGGGAAAGAAAACATCAGTTTAAGATTCATCAGTGAACACAGTATGTGCCCATAATTAAGGTCCTTGTTCCTTGTTCTAAATTAAATCTGACCATTTATGTTACTTTTAAAGTAATGGTTCCTTCCTCTTTCAGCTCATGTCAGTGCAGTATCTGTTTCACTTTCAATAATCACACTCTTAAACAGCTGCTACAGAATATTCAGAAGGTCTTTATTTTTATTTCTGGAGTTGATTCACAGATTTTGCATCAAAACCAGTTCATCGCTGGAACAAAAACTCTTCTCCCTGCTGAACGGTCTAATAGCTGGAGTTATTCTGCTAATAACTACACATCAAGGTTTAGAATGATGAACATTTAAACATTCAGGCATGGTCTGCTTCTGATGTTCCTGCTGATTCCTCCTGATTTTTCCATGATGTTACATAAAGATGTAGATTGTTTGAGGTGTTGCCTGTAGATCAATCCACATTTATGTATCATTTCAATTCAAATGCTTTGAATGAGCTTATCAGGACTTAAAAAGTCCTGCTCCGTCGCTCTTCGTCATTTGTGTCGTTGGGCAAAATGCTTCACCAGCTGTTGGTGGTCCAAGGGTCCGGTGGTGCTGATGCATGACTGAATGTGGTGTAAAGCACTTTCCTGTCATCAGACTTGAACTGTATAAACTGTATAAGAACAGGTGAATTCATGGTGATGTACTGTGTCTGTGCCAAACATACTTTTTAAAGTTTTGACCAAGAGGTTAAATTTTTAAATCATGTTTTGCAAGGTCTTGGCTGTTTTGCTTTAGAAGGAAAGACTTCTGTCTTGCACCCTGACTGCTACATCCAGACATATGGGGAAAATAAGCATTACTTACCAGTTGAGAGGCCACTGGAACCAAATCGACATAGCTCTAAGGTGCACACCCTAAGGCAAACGGGTTTTAATTGCACTTTTGTATCAACATAATTTTCTTTTTGTTTTTTCAAGTTGAACTGCAAAGAACATACATCGCTTTAAGGTGGGAAAGGATTTGAAATGAAAAAAAAAAACTGGAGCATGCTATAGTTTTCTCATTTATGACACCCGAAAAACCTGGTGTTTTATGTCCTCTCTCTATAAACCAAGATGCACAGTAGGATTGCAGTTGCTGTGGTGTTAATATAATTACAGACTACAGTGAGGATAACAGGTGTACAATGTTTGTTCAAGTGTGATCAACAAACCACTACAGCAGAATCTTTAAATAGAAAACTCCTCTTTGCCTTTCAAGGCTGCAACTAACGAGCGCAGTGAAGTAAATACTCGTCAAGGATCCTGCTCTGTTGCATTGGATGTCAACATAATTAATGTGAAAGTGTTGATATCACAAGTGTAAATATCACCCAACTATTTATGTTGCTCAGTAACAGGAAAACCTGCTTTCTGCCTGTCTTCATAAAACCAGAAGGGGTGTGTAAGTAGGCTGCAAACATTCCTACACCTCTGTGATTGCTCAGAATCCGAACTGGGCATAATTTAGCCCTGACACTCACCTCAGCTACTCCAGCAACTTGCTGTTGCTGTACAGTAAGATGAATCTTAAGAGGGCTTAGTATGTCACTGTGTTTTATTCTTTTAAAGTCCCTGCCGACATCCTGGATTGGGGGGGTTCCATTGTTCTAATCTATCTAATGACGTCATCACTGAGCACAAATCTCCTAAATGCACAAACATAATGTGTGTTTAAATGAACAATGAGTCCCATTCCCTGCAGAGCCAACACAACACATGCACATGTTTTTTAAGGTCATGCTTGTCCACATATTTGCACGTTGTTGCAAAACACAGAAGTTTTTTTTTTTGTTTGAAAAATATAAAACACATCGTTCTTGCTTTGACTGGTGTAGTACATTCAGATATTTAACCTAGAAACTTTTTTCCATTGTTGCATCTGCTTTGTAGCAAAATTGGGTTTTAATTTGATTGTAAATGGAATTATGTAACTACTAAATGTATTTTTTAGGTTTATTGATGATGTTAAGCTGCCTATTGTAAATTCCAGTCATCCAATTCAGTAAATGAAGGGCAAGAATCAAAGGCAGAATAAACAGATTGATGCAACCCACAGAGCAATTTCCCTCACAAATGAAGCAACATTTAAAGGAAAAAGAAAGAGACTTGAAGACTCAAATTTTAACCTTTTTACTAGAAGGGTTTAATACAATAATTTCTTGTTTGGACATATATGGTCAGAGTTATTATTGGTCAGTTTGCAGAGGTTAAAGATCTGCATGTAGATGTTTGCTGAATGTGAAAGTCTTTCAGTGTTATTAGTATTATTTTGCAAGACCCTGTTACAGTAAATGGCTACTAATACTTATTATCATTTCTCTATCTTTTCTCTTTTTGACTCTTCCTAGTCAAGATAAATGATCTTTCTTTCCTTAACCCTATTTTAAAAAAGATTATTTTCTTGAAAGAATTATTCCAGCTTTTGAACTCTTGTCACATGTGTCACCATCAACTGCAGTAAACTGAACTGGAATTTAGAATTACTTGTTGGAAAAAAAAATCCTTTTAGAGAGTCAACAAAACGTGTTGGTCAGTATCTCATCACTGCAGTTGGATCAGCCCTTTGTTTGAACTTGTCAGGCCGCCATTCAGCGATAAAGAAATGTTTGTAAGTAGTTAAATGTTTCAGCTTTGGACAGCTGCTCTATCATTCCCTTCTGACAGTTTGTCTGTGTGCTCATCAAGGCAGGCAGCAGCACATGATAAGTCAGCTGCATATCTCCTGAAGCAGCTCCCCTCACTGTCTGCAGTGGAAAGTGTATTTGTGTAAATGTTTATCTCTGCACTACCGTCGATTCCTTTTGATTTCACTTAAGTCTTATGTCTTTTGTCATGTTCTGCTCTCCTGATTGCTTGCTTATGGGTGTTGTTTGTTTTTTTCCCTCCCCGTTTCTTCTTTATTTGCATGTTGTTCCTCCTGTTCCTCCACACCTCCCTCCTCAACCTGCCCTGTCCTCCCCCTGTGTGCTCAGACACTGTGCCCAGCGCTGAACCTGCAGCTCATGGTTGGTATCTCTACTTTCCTCTTTATGTCTCTTTTTTGTACTTTATATTTGTCCCTGCAGTGTGCATGGCTTTACTCTTGCACAGTGGATTGTATTGTGCCTGGCTGCTCTGCTTTGGAATGTCAACCGGCTGCTGACAGTTATTTATTGATAGAACTGATCAGTCTTTAGAGGTACCAGGTTCAGCTAACAGGCGAGTGCTTTTTTTTTTTTGTTGCGTTTATTCTGTCAGAATAAGTTATTGCTACTGCAAAAAGCCAGTTATGGTGTAACAACTTCTAATCATTCTTGCTGGAACCGCACTAGGAGAATGATTTCACTGACTAACCAATTACAGCGTTTCCCTGAAGGTGCCACAGAGTAATAAAACCCACTCTGAGGACACGACTGATTATATCAGCCACAGCAGATAGCTTTGTGTACAGGCAAAAATAGACCTCATTTACTTGTTTTCATGCATTTGACTGAAGCTGATACACATCATTTTCTAATTTTGTCTAATTTGCATCGCTTTTCCATTATTTTTTTCTTCTTTCTTTTTTTTCGAGATGCTGTTTCATAATTTGTAGGAGCAAATTCACAGTCACGAGCTTTCTGTTAATCAATGTGCTCATTTTGCTTCATTTGAATTTTAAAACTTACTTCACTTGCTTGGTTTAATGACCAAATTAGTGAGCGGCAGAGTAAATATAATCTCCTGTTTGTTGCAATTTAGCTGCATGATTTCATTTAGGTCAACTAGTTATTTGAAGCTTAGCGCAGGTCAACCAAAGCACAATGGAGAATTTATAGCATATCAAGAGACATGCAACAATACCTACTTTACCCTGTTTGTGATCCAGACCGGCTGTAAGTTCTGCAAAACCCGCCAAAATTTTGTTAGGTTTTAGGAATCTGAGTTCCCAGTTTTTTTTTTTGACATTCTAAACACCTTTGTCTGCTTTAAGGAAACCCAATCAGAAATAAAATCAGTTAGAAATTGGACTTATTGCAGAATTGGCTTATTTATATAACAAGGTGAATTCTCATTCTTTGAGTGGCGGCATATGGAGGTACTTTGTGTGGCAGTGGGAGCACGGTTGCCATAGCTGCCTATGTACAGTACACTAAGCGGATTGGTTATTAAAGTTTTTTTCAGACAATAAACCGAACAACTTCATTAACACTAGTGATGAGGTGGAAGTTCATAACCAAATTCCTCTTACACAATAGACAACAACACTGCTATTATTACTGTTATATTGCATCAGTGCTCCTATGGCTTAAACGAAAAGGATTTAAGCAATTGACCACAATGAACAAGACTTTTTTTACACCTAAAATTGCACCCAGATTTTTCTGGGGCTGCTTGCTGAGAGACTGAAATATTTTTTTCAGGCAGCAGGTTTAATGCAAAACACCTATCAAAGATAACCCCTGTTCATACAAGGACTGGGGAGAAAGAGGAGAAAAACATAAGCAATGGCTTATTTTCTTTATGATTTCTGTTTTTTTGTGCTCTGTTTTAACTCATGGCTAATGAAGAGAGCCTACCATAAAGATCCAAGAGAGGCAATTCCTGTTGCCAATAAAACTTTTGAAAGGTTTAAGTGGCATTTCCAAAATATTTAAAGTTTGTACTTCCAGAGAGATTAACATTTAAAACAAATGCAGATTCTCCCTGGAATGGACCTCCCAATTATTTCACCTGGGCGTCTGAATGAGCAATGCTCAGAGAAAAGACCAAACACCAAGGCAGTGGAAATCAGAGTCTGCACGCCAGTTAGCAGGTTAAAGGTTAAAGTGAGGAAGAGGACTTTTAGAAAAATACTTGAGTCTTACTGTCTGGCAGAAGTAGGTAGAGTACTCACGTAAGACTAGCACTACTTCAACATGATTTTACCCAAGTAAAAGTAAAAAAGTATTTAGTGAAAAGGTTACTTAAGTACTGAGTAATTGTTGGATACTAGCATTTTAATGTAATTAAATATAAATAAATAAAGAATACAATTAAATGTCATGAATATAAAATAAAAAGGTCAAGTGGAATAAATACTTTTACCAAATAATCCTTTTTCTACATGGATCTTAGAAAACCAGTCCTTATAGAGAAATGTATATATTTTAGGACAGGGTTAAGAACTTCCACTGATAATATCTACAGTTTACTGTATGTTTACCTAAACGTAGAATATTTCAAATTATTTATGGGAGGACAGGGTAGTAAAAATTTTACTCAAGTAGAAGCAGAGATAGTTCACAAAAATATTACTCAAGTAAAAATAAGAAGTATGGCACAGTAAAACAACTCCTAAAAGTGCATCTTTTTAAAAAAATATTACTCAAGTAAATTAAGTGTGTAAATGTAACTAGTAAATACCCACCTGTGCTGACCGGTTGAGTTAACGGTTTGGTTTGTAGATCTGCATTTGAGTGAAAAGAAATACTGCTTGAATACTTTCCAGTTAACAGGTGTTTCTTTTGTTCATAAATCACAGCATCATGTATTTAAAGACAGTGTGAAGGATCCCTTACAGATAATGTTTTGGTTCAAAAAGGGTCATTAGCGGGACAACAAATCAGCAGTGAGCCTACAACAAAATGTCTATAATAGAAACGAATCAAAATGTTATAATGGCCCAATCAAAGTCTAGACTTCAACCTGTGCTGAAACGTTTTTTGGAACTGTATAGAAACACATCTTCTTAGAACTCAGTGAACTAATGTCAAAGCTCGATAAAGTCAGCCAGATAGTTACCACTGGGGGCCCTCACTGGTTGCTGCTGTCACTCTTTAGATCATGGGAAAATTAATCTTTTTTTATAACTGTTTATCTTTTAACCACTTTTTTTGTTCACTTCAGTCTAAATCATTGCCTATAAAACCAACCTCTTCATTTCAACTTTTCATTTAATTACTGAATTAAAAATATGCACATGGATCCATGGATGTGCAAATTAAGTAGGGGATATTCAAAATGAATTGCTCCTAATGTTCAGGGTAATTTCAGTATTTTAGTGTAGTTTAATTTTTCACTAAATTGTTTGAATTGATTGCATCCATCACTGTTAGTTATCCTGTAGCTCCCAACATGAAGTTGGCTGCTTCTGTCAGCAGCAGTAGCAATAAGTAGCATTACTCTTTCTCTATTGAAAGAAGCTCATCTTGAAGAGAAAGCAGATGTTTTGTTCTTTCGTGTAAGATGTGTTCTCAGCATTGATGAGCTTTTGAATGCTTACCCCAGATGTTCTATCTCAGTCTATAATCATTTTTTAAATGTTGGTAATTAGCTGCAGCAATGCATCCTAAGTATGAAATTGGAATTTTCTTGTCCTTTTCTTGATATTTTTTGGCCCAAATGCGGTAAACAGTGGCTCACTGCCAAGATGGATTGAATCATCCTTTTATGAAACAATTTGTCATAGTATTCAATATCCATCTATTTCACTTTGGTTCCTGTGTAAATGTTTAAAATCATTCTTTATGTCTTCATATTTTTCTACCTAGCAGTTTGGCTTTCTTTTGACTTTTTTTGTAAAAGAGGTTTTGATCAATGGTGAAATATACATGGCGAATCATCAATGAGTAAGTTTCTTGCACTATACTGTATGATGAAAAGAAGACCTAAAATATTCACGTACAAAGATTTGGGAGGAGTTATTTACGAACAAATGAACAAAAAAGCTCTTGTTCATTCACCATTATCTTGTTTAAAATAGTAGAAATGTACAATATTTCCGGTTTTTAAAACATTTTATTTGCACTGGCTGTATTTTAGGCACACCGAATCTTGGTAAAGTACTTACATTCCTTGATCTCTCTTAACATCTTTTCACATTAAAACCTAAAAAGTCAATGTTTTTCAGGTTTTTGGGGGATTGTCTTTTTTTTGTTTGTTTTTTTTTTTTTTTTTTTTTGGAATGCATCTACATGAATTAAAAAATCAATGTGAAGAAGATTGCAAATGATTGATGGTTTTCAACATTTGTGTGTAATAAAAAGAGATAATATTTTGTCAGTAGCTGTTTTCTGCTACATTTAATTGGTTATCCTAAAATGAATAAATAAATAAGGTGCAGTACAATAAATTTTGTCGGCCTATTACATCATAGCGTGGCAATGTGGCCTGTTTGGATTCAAAGACTATGTAGTCCACTAATGGAGCTTTCTTTTGCAGGATGGGTCCCGTGTATCCGATGTAGCTTTGGGTATCCCGTGATTCATTGCGAGTCCAAGAAAGCCTGCTGCTTTGTGCTCAGAAAAAAGGAGAATGACGACGAGTAGTGGTGAATATTGTAAATGTGGTTTAATATAATAAAAGTAAGTGAATAGTTCCATCTGAAATTAATGAAAACGTAAAAGGCTATCGAGTCAGACAAGTGGCGGGTAATTTTTGGTTTATTGAGAGGTTTTATTCTGTGACTGTGAAAATGGGTTTTGCTTGGACTCGCAACAAATCACGGGATACCCAAGGCTATGGAAGATACAAGGACCCATCCTTCAAAATGGGCAAATAGAAGGCTGTGTTTGTCAGCATCATAAAAGGAGTCTTTCAATCCAGACAGGCCACAGCGACGCGCTATGTAATCGGCCGACAAATCTGGCCTTCCAGGATGCAGCCGCTGAATCCAAACACAGTAAGGATGCCCTTTTATTGTGTTCTGTTTATATATAGTTTTTAAGTGTACAAAGGAAACTTTTAAAAGATTTCTACTATTAAAAAAACATATATTTCGATTCATCGTTTTCCTTCAAGAAGCATAAAATCCCATTAACATATAGTCAAGATTTTAAAAGAGTTTCATTAATATGCAGCATGAAATACAAAGGTCAACATTTAATGCAGGTAGAGGAGTCTTAGCATTATTTCTGCAGCACTGCATGTAGTCTGGGGGTTTGACTGAGAGGCAACATGAAGGAATTACGCAGCTCAGAATGTTCATGGGACCAACAGAGCCTGCTTTCTCTCAGAATATCAATTCTGTAATTTAAACCGATACTCTGAGGTTTAGATACTATTTTTTTACATACTCTACCATTCTACAACTTTATATCGGGCTTGATATATTTCTTTGATGTTATTTTGATTAATTTCCAATGTAAAGAGCCTGGTATATTTTTTTGTGTTAAAGTACCATGTATTATCACACATAAAACCTGCATCACTACTGCTAAAACACCAGAGAGAAGCTCCAGCAGTTTATATATAGGTAGTTGGTAAATTCAAGAAAATATTTTTATTGAAGAATAATGTTTCTTTAATTTTTCAGGGTTAGAAAAAAAAACACTTTACCATGTTTCTCAAACTGTTCTTATCAGCATCACTCTAGGTTTTCTTAAGATCAATGTGGCATGATTTGCTTACATTAATAAGATAGAGTTAAAGTAAAACAGTCCAGATGAGAGTTTCTCATGGATAATCTATGGTGGAGCTGAAGCAAATACTATAGTCCTTCCCAAGACTGACAGGGTAATAATCTATAGGAAAGAAATACTTGGAAAAAAAAATTCTTAGTAATACAATTCGTAGCCAGACCCCAACCATTTATTTACATCAATTTTGGTAACTATGACTTATATCCATAATGGAAAGTTTAGTGGAAAGAAAAAAGGTTACATACAGCATGGATAATCACAGCTATCAGAGGAAAAAAAAAAGTTTAATCATTCCCTGAAAGTACAGACACCTTTATAAAGTTCCAGTTCCCAGCACATATAATCTCAAGGCACTCTACAGATCATTTCAGTCAAATCACATGGTTCAAAAGTTTTCTATCTAAGGATATCCAGCAGATTTCTTTCCATAGCATATTGGGGAAAAAAAAACTCTCCTTTGAGAATAGAAGAAATATCTAGCAGAACCAGGCTTACTGTGAGTGTCCTTTCATGGTCAACTAAAACATACATACTAAAAGAACACAGAAGCACTGATCCGGAAATACATCCTATGTAAGAGAAAAAAAAAAGGTTAACTGCAGTAACAACTCCTGTTGTGGTTTCATAGTATAGAAAGCCAGTATTGAGGAAAATGAAACACAGCAAGTGCAGTTAGTTACAGTAAAAGCTCAGCCAATCTTATATCTAAGAGAGAGATATAAGAGTTAACCACTAAAAGACAAGATCAAGTTTATCATCTACTGAAGGAGAAAATAAAGTCTCCGACAGCAGCAGTTGGTGTCACAACTGAACAGAATATCATGTCAATGAATATATTTGTTTGTAGGTAAACTGAGAGCATATAAAAAAATCTTTGTTTGATTTAGCAGACAGCCTCAAATAAGCTGATGAAGTCCCGATGAAAATGGTTCTGCTGTCACTGATTGGCCACTAATCTGGTCTGACCTGAACCAACTTGAAGGAACCCAGAGAGAGCAGCTGGGATGAGCTGAAGGCAGAACCGAAGACTGGACTCCTCCTTTCCACACTCTACTGATGCAATAATTCCAACAGAAAGTCCAGGAAACTCAACTTGAATCAGAGAAAAAAAATGAAGCTGCTGGAATAAATCAGAATCCATGGATTTGAAGGCATAGAAGAGACCAACAGAAGAAATGAAGAACTGAGTCAAAATCACAACCGAGGCAGGCATAAATGCAGCTTTATGGAAATTTCTTGAAGCTTTGATAAATAGAAAAAACTTATTTCAATAAATAGATAAATAAGTTATTAATTATTACTTTACATTAAGTATGTTATATACTTTTTTCATAATAAACCCAAAATATGTATCCTCTGATATTTGCAATTTGTTTTTATAGTTAAAATTAAAGATACCATTATAAAATGTATCATTTTCTTTACCAGTTTGCAATTCTAAAATTGTATTTGATGCAAGAAAGAAAAACAAGAGTGTTTTCTATGAATAATATAATGTAAGAGAGCAGAAGATCCAGGGCTGAGCCAGGACGAGCTCCTCAGACAGCGAGGGAGAGGGGAGTGTATTAATATGGAAAGGCACTGACTAAAAGTTGCTGCTGAGTTCAGGAGTTGGATCCTGTATTTACATATAATTAATTTATGCCATCATTTATTATCTAGTGCTGATGTGTGAGCAAGCTTTTAGTGGAAGAATCTGGCGCCTGCTTATTTGTAGCAGCTGACAAAGCATGAACTGTGAAATGCCTGTTGTTGTTTCCTAATGCAGCGATCAGCCGTAGAACAAAAGCTGCAAACACAAACAGAGCTCACAGGGTCTGGCTTTATCTTTCAGTTATTCATTTTTAGTCTGTTTTTCAAAAGGTTTTATGCAGCAGATAAACCTGGAACCAGGTGCCTGTTAGAAGACTCAAATTACTTGCTAATTTCTTATTAACAAGATGCAAAGCTAAATAACCTTGAACAGGTTGAAAAGAAACAAAGGAAATATCTGACATTAAAATGTTATTATTACTGGTTAAAAGTTGTTGTTTTTTCCATAAAAGTTAATTGACCCTGCAAAGGTTAAATCTAAACATTTAAAAGAAAATGATTTAACCCCTTTTTTACTTTTAACAATAGATTTTAAGACTGTATTGCCAAACCTGCCAGAAAACAACATGAAACATCACTATTTATGTTGAAATTTTAATAAAATAAAACCGTAGAATATAAGAATAGATTAGAGCTTGTTTTTATTTGTTTAAAATTTTTCCAAGAAAAGATTTATTGAATTAAGGATAAATTCAATTATTAAAGATTATTCAATTTAATTTCTAAGCTTTATGTCATTATCTCGTTTTTAATTTAAATGATTCATAATTGAACCTGTCCCAGTGGGTTGTAAAATGGAAATTTGATTATCCTAAAGTTTATATTCTGGCTAATCACCTTTATTTAAAGCCATGTTCATCTCATCCACTGACCTTGATGTTCACAAGAAATAAAAAATAAAAAAAACAAAAATAAAACACACACACATATATATATGAATAAAATATTTATTTTAAACTTAGCCTACTAGAGATGGACTGATCAGAAACGTAGATGAGATTAACAGTGTCGATATCAAGGTGGATTGGATATTGGATAAATGAAGCCTACACAGCATTTCACTCTAGTAATTTCCTTTTTTATTAACATCATAAACAGTAATACAGCAACTTACAGTACATTTCTGGCATTTGCTATAGTCTGTAGTACACTTTAAAATAACAATACATATATAATATGTGTAGCCAAATTTATTTTTTCTCCACATCTGAGATGGAGAATGCTTAATGTATTGGAGTGTGCAGTTTTCAAGTCACCTGCAACACAAAAAATAAAGGTGATGCAACCGCAGTTGGATCATAGGAAATTACACACGTCTGTGAACTCAAGTTATATCATGCTCTTCTAAACTTATTGATCTCTGTTTTTTTTTTTACTCTAGAACATCTTTCACCCCTTCAGACATATATTACGTCCATTATTTTTATTGTAAACTGTGAGTGCATTTCTTTATCGTAAATAAATAGTAGGCAAAGTTAGCAACTATACATAATGTTCATTATTCTAACCAGGATTCCCTGTTTCAAGCGTGGATTGATAAATGGGCATAAAATTATATAGAAGTTGGGGGGCATTTGTCAGAATAGCACATAATTAATGAGCGCTGTAGCTGTAGCCAGGTCAACACCTGTTTTTAATATGTTTACATGCAAAGGGAACAAGGTTAGTGGGCGAAAGGCAGGAAAATAACGAATGAACAAACCCTACAGCTGGTCATTATTCAGATAAAAAACAGCTTAACTCTGCACCACAGGCCCTTGCTTTATCATTCCAATTCCATTAAACCCTTACTGATTAAACCTACAATTAGCCGGGTTACAGTGCTCATACAACACATATATAACAATATTTATTTATTGTTAATGTATATTTGTCAGGTAGTGAAACATGATGCGCTTTATAGACAGTCATTTGAATTTACTTTACAGATATGCCCTTATTAAAGAAAGCATAATCTAAAACTGCTGTTTTTTTTATAAGGCTGTAAGTTTATTAATGTTCCTCTTTTGATATTCCCTTTGTTTTACCTAAAGGTCTTGTAAAAATTTTGGCTAACAGCCAGTTAAAGAGCATTATGATGTACAATAAAATAAGTCCTGTACCAGAAGACCTAAAAGGCCACTCTTTAAAGAAGAATGTGGTCCTCAAAAAGCAATGTTAAAGCCAGATTACAGGTTACAAATACAATCAGGGAAATTAATTCTTGGAGACCAGTCCTGCGATTTGGTGAAAGTAAAGTTTGAGGTGTGACCACAATGAGACTTACAGTCTTTTTTGGATTATAAATCCAGGGTATAAGCATACATAAAAAAAAAAAAAAGAAACAAAAAAGAAAGACATAGACATAGCGCTTCCTCGGCAGCCTGTAATTGCAGAAGATAATTTTCTTTTCAGTGCCATTTTGTTAAGCCCTTTTCAGTGTTTTTTAAAAGTTAACCCCAATGTTAAAATGATCAACACAGACCTAGAGCATCATTTTGCGATTTGGGATAAAAATAATTGTGAAATGATATAATAATTTGTTAATAATTTCACACATAAGTCGCTCCAGAGTATAAGTTGCACCCCCAGCCAAATTATTAAAAAAACAGTGACTTATAATCCAGAAAAGGCAATAATTTAAGCGACTACAGGCGTGCAACTATCATGTTGTAGGGTTTTTTGATCCAGGTTTACATATATTAGGGCATTGCTTGGGGGGGTTGCCAGAGAAAATAGCTGCTTGAGGCTTGCTTTAATCAGACATTTGAATTATTAATTTGATTTAATAGACTTATTTAAAAGGCTTGCATGAAACATAATATACACACAAACATACAGTATGCACACTCAAAAAACATGTGTACAAAATATAATAAAACTTGTTTTCTGAGTCAAAAAAGTGGCTAAAAGAGTAAAGTGATATTTCTTCCACCTCATCCTGCATTATCTGTCCACGGGGTTCCTTTCCATGTTGTGGTCCACCAAAGAGAGTTTGCTTCTAGCTGGGGACTCATTTTTTACAAATCAACACAGAATACTACAAAAAACATGCAAATAAAAATCCACTTTAGAACAATTATTTCTTTTTTTTTCTTTACCTTTATTCCTATTCAATTTTCTTTATTTAGCATAAGGATGTTATCTAACATATTTTAACACTTCATTATCTTTTCACTGAATAGCAATCTTTCCAACAAACTTTTGACAATAAGAGAATAACAAAATGATCTATGTCTAGTGTGTTTGTTGTAGTTGCCACTCTTGAGCCTAATCCCTCCTCCTGACACTCACTGGGTTAGAACTCAAACCAACTAGGGTCCTAAGACCTCTGAACCTAACCGGTACAACCCTCCTCGGACCCCCTGTGAGATCTACTTGGTTGGTCGGACAAGACTCCCTGACCCTGTCACCACCCGCATCCCAGCCCTACACCCTTTTGCAGTGGACAGGTCAAACAACAAAGTAGCACAAGGGCTACTGCGCTTAAACCGAGGCTCTTGTCCTCAGACAACTGCACCTATTACTGGGGTCACATAAGATCAGATAAGCCAAAAAGCCCCAAGACTGTTGTTTTTAATTCTTGCCAAAGTCATCTTTTAAAGACACCCCCATCATTTCTTAAACCACACACCAAGTGTATTTTACAACCTTTTAGTGAACTTGATAACAAAGTGACTCAATAAACCCAATCTCCACACATGTACTAAAACTTTTTATGCTTCCTTAATGGTTATGCTTTTAGCAGGAAATTAGTAACAGCAAAAATTAGGCAGATTTTAAAATAATAAAACTTATTAACTAAATATCCTGACTCTTTCTAAGACTGGCTACTAAGGAGAGGCTTTGGATCTTTATGGGGAGACGTTAGTCAAAAGATGAATTTACTTTCTCTGAATGGTAACTCTACCATGTCCAGATGGTGTTCTGCCGACACAGGCTCACGGGTTAAGTGTCCCACTTAATTGCAGCTCCATCTCTTGGAGCAACAAATGGTTTTTAACATCAGCTCTGGCATCAAGTGGCCGAGGTTGACATCTCTGGAACAACCAGGTTGTATATTTATCTGATTTGTATATTTATCTGATTTACCAGTTCTAAGCCACAGCAATACTCTCAACAGACTCTGGGGATTGTTGGTCCTGGATTGGAGGACTGTAATCAAGCTCAGCCTCGCTGAATTACAGATCAGATACCCTGCCGGAATAATTAGCTGGCCAATGGAAGAGATGAAGGCCACGGATGTTAAGACTCGGAAGCTACTAACC
>JAUZNJ010005523.1:0-18388 GCA_034780135.1 Jordanella pulchra | reverse complement strand
GGTGTGGGTGTGTGTTTGTTATAGATGGTGCAAATGTAAAGGTTTTAAAAGACATACAATTGAAAATGATGTTAGAACACGAAGATGATGTCTCAAATTTAACATGTTGCATTTGATATCAGCTGAAAATGAGAATCAGATTTTTTTTTTCTGCTATCACCTCCAGCTGTCTTTGGTTATCACAGCTTTGTTGACAATATTCAGAGAAATGTTGCACTCTGCTCAGTTTTGATTGGTTAGGTTGATGGGAATTGTAGCAGTGAGCATATTCACACCACAATGAAAGTAGCTTCCCAGTAAGTGAGAGTGACTCCAAGCGTTCCTCCAAGTGAATTATTGGGCATTCTTTTTTTCCTCCACAGCAAGTGTGATTTCATGTAATGTGTTTTAGGGTAAGGAAAGATGCCAGCCATACAAAGAAGAACTTATGGGATAACAAGGTAGGTAACAGATATTAAACTGTTTCTAATGATTTTAAAAGTTTTCTCTGTGAAGGGAATTACGACTCCTTACTTTATTTATTACTTTGCTTAACTGAGCCCTAACAAACCCTCTTTAATATACAGTACAGGCACTTTTTTCAACCTTATCTATCAAACCATTTGCATGAACAGACTCAGTAAAATCCTGGGAAATACGTATAAATAATAATAAAAAAGATGTTGAAATTAGTCTAGTTTTTTATTGTACATTTTCTGTAATTACAGATTTTTTTTCTGAACATTTCTGCCTTGTCTTTTGTTTGTTTTGGACCAGCTGTATGAAAAGGAGCAGTTTATCATGTTACATTTTGAACAAGCAATGCATCAATTTGTTTCCAGCTTGTAGACATTTCATTTCTGCCTGGGCAACAAGACTAAGTCATTTCAATAATAAATACAGGTCTACTGTGAGAAAATATGATTATGACACTCCAATAAAGGTGGAGGTCAGTGAAACTTATTTTTCACAAGAACTGACTAACCCAAAAAGGCGATATGTGCTCCAGACATTTGAAATATGGTGCCATGTAAAATTCTTCAAAATGTACCGTGAATAACACTTTTCTTGGTAATATCTCAAAGTTCTATATACATTCTGGGCTGGAAAAGTACATTCATAAAAAGATTCCCACAGACCCTTGCTGGTTTTCACAAATCATGAAATTTACATTAAATGAACCCACAAAGACCTTAACAGCAAGCAGCCTTTATAAAAGCGGTATTGGGGCTAATGTTCCATAACAGATACATTTAGAGTGAGGGGAAAAAGGCCTCTCCTTTTCAGAATTTCATTGCTGATGCCAAGTCATGCAAGTGAATATCTTGGATCATTAGTCACTAATCAAAGGAACAAAGTTCCAGAAGGAAACACTAAATTGAAACCTGAAGCAACATACATCAAAGAAATGATACAAATGACAATAGACAACATTGGTTTCATCCTTGATACTGAATTGCTAAAGTCATGCTAGAGACTATACTATATAATTCTGATTATAAAACTAGAACCTCTTAGTGGGTACCACAAAGATTATTTAATTAAACCCCCTTTAACTAGAAGTGTGAAAAATCCAAACAAAAAATTAGGGAGTATCATTATGATAGTTGTGGTATTTGTTGTCTCTTTATTGGGGTTTCAAAAAGTAAAAAACCTTTAATTTAGCTCACTTTTAAAAAATGAGCTACATTTAGCTCCCCTTTTTCTTATATAAAAAGAAAGTTACTGAAAGTCTTACCATGTTATAATCTTGGTTAGCCCAAAAGCTATAAATAGACACAATACAGAATATACAATTGTGTGTTGTGTTCATTTATACAATGAACACACATAGGATCAGATCATAGATATCACTACAAATTAAAGTCTATGGACCAGATCTCGTGCTAAAACATAAACAAATGCCATCCAGAGGACAATTGGATGAAATAACAATAAGGTACATTTCCTTTCAATCTTTTGAAATGTTCTATCATTCTGATTATCCCATTTATGCCTTTAAAGCCCGCGTGTGGGTTGATGATGGTTTGTGCCTAGACTTCTGGAGCACTTATGTTAAATAGGGATAAATAAAGTATTTCAATTGAATTGAATTACTGTTACTAATTCGGAGCTTTTCTTAACTTGTAGTCCTATTACTACTTGCAGCTCGTTTCTTTGCGTGTGTTTTGCGTGTTAGTGTTAATCATGTGTTTTCAGCTGTTGTTTGTTTTTTAACTACATCTCTAATTTCTGTGAATAAAGCATTTCTCCTTTGCAGGTGGTTTGCTTTACATGTTCTGTGTTTGTTTTGGTCCAATTGTTGTGTTTACTGGACTTTTCACAGAGGAGGTTAGGTTGTATTTAGCAGAGCTTGTTGGTTTGTTTGTCTGTTTGTGTACAGGATAACGAGATTTTAGTGAACTTGTTTTATTGAAGGTGTCCCTCATGCCAATGAACATCCCATTAAATTTCATCATAGTAGGGAGATATTGACAAACAAGTGTGCTGAATGCAAAAATATATATTAGTTATGACCTTTTAATTGGTAATTTAGTTAAAATAGATATCAAAAACTGAAGGGAAGCCCTATTAGATAGCAAAACCTTAAAATTAACAGCCTGTATTTATTAAAGATGGTTCTCTGTAACTGTATCTTTACAGATGTCAGAGGTCAAACTGTTTTAGCCTCCAGAGGGGAAACTAATATTCTTTCCCCTTTCTTTGATCTTGGTTTTGCTCCTCTTTACCGGCTGTACACGTTTTCACTCTCTCTTGACAGCTTTACTGAGGCACACGACTAAAAGCATTTTATCCCTTCCCTACCTCCTTAATTCATACAACCGTGTCCACCTTCTTCATTCTTTCAAAGTTTTTGGTTTAATGGTCTGTTCCTTCACTTTTCCCTGTCCTTCACTTGCCTTTAATCTTTTTAACTTTCAAAAAAACAATATTTTCAGATTTAAATCTGACATCTTAATATTCTAAGAGTATTTCTGTTTTGAGTTGAGCCTAGAACCAGCCTAATCCATTCTTTTGAAGATCCTAAAGACAAATAGTGAATGTTTCTTCCTTTTGGTCATCAGTGGGTTTTCATCGAATTATCTCATACTCTCCTTCTTTTTGCTGAATTGTGAACAAGTCTCTCTGTCTTCAAGAATTGCCCCAGTGTTCTGGGTTCTTTCAGTAATTTTACTTGGTCATGATCATTGTATGCTTAAAGGGAGTCTGCATGGCTCTCACCAGAACTGGGTTAAAATTTAGCCCATTAACTTGGTTTGGAGAGGTATGCAATTCAATCACACAGTGGATACAGTATACATTTATACTGTTACAGCAAACAAGAAACTTTTGACCCACCCACAATCCTTCTTTTATATGACATATAGGCAAGTGGCTTCAGAGCATATGACGAATTCATTCATCAACTCAATCAGGACACTGGACACATGATGAACAGCTCAACTGTATTTTTACCTGAGCTACTCAGCTTCCACAACAGTGTACATGTACACAGACTCCATGTATGGCTATATGATATTAGAGCTGCACTGCTGTGGGTCACACAGCTGAGACGCCGTTCCAGGGTCAGGCATATGTGCCAGCCAGGTCTGTGCAAACCTGCATCGCTCATATAAGTCATTGTCACCATGATCCAAAGGATTTTCTCACAATTTGCACTCTGATTTTTACTCTATATTTTTATTTAGCTTCATATTTCAATTACACAAAAACAAGTAATGTCAGGGATGTATAAGGAGATTATACAATGGAAACAGATATGGCGGTAATCAATCTCTGGTGTGGTTAGTGAATTTTACCTCAATATTCCAAAAAAGTGTTCAGGCACAGTAAATTCATGATTTATCAAGAGAGCAAATATGTTTGGAAAAGAAATTTGCTTAAATATTAAAATACTTTATATGATCTAAAAAATGGAAGTTTGTCAAAAGAAACATTAACAAGCAGAAATCTGGGGCAAAATACCTGTTTATAGCACTGTATGTTGTGTAAATGACTCTAGCAGCCATACAGCACAGAGTTTAATGTCCTGCCCAAAGACACTTGAGCACATTTTGAGACCAGAAACAGGAGGCGAATCACAGTTGAACAAACACACCTGGACTTTTGTATCTCCTGCCTCATTCAGTAAAAAAGAAAAAAGAAAAAAATGCTTTTCCCAGTAGATGCAGATTGGCTCATGCAGCTGTTGCAGAGTGTGAGATTTTCTTTTCCCCAGGTTTTACCTCATTTCTCATTTCTTTTGATTTAATTTTTCTCTTTTGTTTTAACTCACCTGCATACTCATTACCAAACTTGACAAAATCTGTTCTAAATTTGTCTGAACAAGCAGATATGGCTTCAAGACCAGCAGAGGCAATGCCTTGTATGGAAAACAGGTGTGTGCAGATGACTATTTGCCAGAATGTCTTAAAGTGTGTGTTTTTGTCTGTGTGCTTCACTTCAGGGGAGCTGGTTTGACCAGAGGCCATGCTTTAGTCTTTCCGCTAATAGTGACTCAGTAAGTGAACCTGCAAGTACGAACGACTTTCTCTGTCCCCTTTAGACATTAACTATGCCTGTGTATGTAACTGCATACATGTGGCCCTTTGCTTTTGCATTTATGCCTGTTTCAGCATTTGGTATGCTCACATGCGACATTCTCTTTCTGTGGTGACACGATAGAAAGCATATGTGAGTTTGCGTTCAAATTCGACAATAAAATAGAATCCAGTCTGGGAATGTAGTTCTTCCCTCAGCCAAAGATCAGCATGTAGCTCTGGTATTTTACTTTTAAAGCAGAAACTTTTTTCTTTTCAGTAGGTTTCAGACTTATGGGTGTTTTGAGATCGAGAAGCTGGGAAAACACTTAGACAAACAACCTTATTCTTCAGGAAATGCTTGTCTCCTAATGAAATCTGGGGTCTGCATAGAAAATCTATCTTTTTATTTTCCATTTCATATTCAGTGAAGCAGAATTTAAAATTAAGTTGCAATCTGCTCTGTCAGGTAGAATATAACGGCAATACTTTACTTTCCAGAGACATAAATTGCTTTTAGAAACACATCCATAGATCAGAATGATATCTTTCTTGTAAAGCCCTGCAGAGAGGCTGCTCATCCTCTCCCATAAGCTGCTTTCAGCAAAACAAAAAAAAGGCTTTGAAAATTAATAACCATGCAAAATGATAAATGCTCTTAGAGAATGTATGTAAACAATGCTTGTAGAACAGTCTAAAGGATATACTATGTAAAAATAATTACATTTGAACTATTTCCAATAATTATGTTGCATTCATAGTGTGCTTTCCATTTTTTTCTGAAACTCAGGCCTAGTTTTCACTTTTCAGCATATTTTAATGATTTATGGAAACCTAATTTTATTCTTGGCACAACTTACTGTAATTTCTTCAGTAAACTCTCCAGAAGAGAAGAAGAGAAAATCCATGGAGAAAACGGATTTAAATTTTGATCAAATGATAACTAGTCAAAGTGAAAAACAACAATGTATCTGAAACTAGTTATTTATTGAGATGTAAAAAAGACACATAGCATTTTTCTTTTCACCAGCAAACATTAATTAGACAAAACCTTGTTCTTTTTTGGGTTAATTAGGATTAGAAATTATTAGTGTTTGCTAAACTACTGAATAATAACAAAGATACCTCTCTAGGGATTTTATAAAATATCTTCCTTTAGAGGTTTACGAGCAAGATTAAATAAATGCTACAGTTTGGTATAGCTAAGATCTTGTCAATATCAATGCTTTTTAAGCTTTAGGTTAATTCTGGTTAATTCTGAAACATTTGAGTTAAATTGAAGCACACCTGTCAATGTACTTCAAGGCATTATCTCAAACAGAGTTCTCATGATATTACAGGGAATTCACAGTCATTCTATCAAGATATTAGCAAAATAATGTCAGACCTCCTGGTCATTGTTCATCCTTCATTTCCAGTCTAGTTGTATCACATTCTTCTATCTGAATAACTACATACATATATAAAGACGACGAGGATGTCAGGCTTTCATGCTGGTTACTAACAAGACATTTTCAGGGTTCCAGAAACTTTTTACTCAGGTGTGAAATGTGTTGGTCAACCCTGTAACTTATAGGCAAAATAAAGATGATGACTCAAGATGGTGAGCATCATTATTCACAAAATACAAAAACAAAAAAATCCCTAACATTTGAGGTTTGGTTTAATAATGACCAATGTCACATGAGTGGCCAAAAGGTTTAGAACTTAATTAAACCATGACAGCTCTGAAGCATATGTGTTGGTATTAGAAAAGAAGCAGGGTAACCTACAAACCAGACTCAGTTTCAGTTCTGTGAGAAGAAATAAACAAGATTAACTCAAACTGTAATTGTTCTTAAGTTCTAGTCGTGCCTTAGAAAACTAATTAGTGTTGTTGTTTTCACCTGGTTCGTGCAAATAGCCTTGTTTGTTTTCTTCTGTGATATTATCAATATGAAGGTTTTAGTTTAATTCACTCATCATTGTTAAATATTGTTTCTCTATCAACTTGCTGTTATTAAAACATCATATTTACTTACCAAAGTGCCTCCACCTGCCTGTTCGCGCTTTTGGATCTGATCTACATAGCTTGTACTAACAATCTCTTTGTTTTGGCATGGAGGAAGTACAAATTATACTGGTAAATTAAACTGTTAAAAAATGTAAAAGATTTAGTTTGGTTTAATTTCAAACAGTGAAAAAATAAACATTATTGGTTATTTTTAGACAAAGCATATTAATATCTGCTTTCAACAGTAACTTGTACATTTCAGATTGAGGACATGTCGATTTCTTAATGAATTCGCACTTTATTTGTGTGCTGATAATGAGATGAACATGTTTTTTCAATTGAACAATTTTGTACACCCTGTCTTTTTCGCTTGATTTAATGCAAAAAAGAGCCATATATTGCTAATATATTCCTTTTTTTTAAACTTGACCATAAGTCCTTTTTCTCTATAAATATAAAGGTTTATGCCCTAACCACCAAATTCAATAAAATGTTGTTCGTTTTGCACAGCTTTTGGTGTCACTGGAACGTCTCCTGCAAAGATGGTTATTGTGCCATAAAATGGCCTTTAAAATGAACCAATACCCTTTTTTAAATTGTTCCAAGGATTTTCCACCATTTTCTATATGCTGCATGTACTCATAAACAAGACTCTTTTTTTTACAGACAACAACCTGCATGTTTTAACAGCCAGTGAGAGATTATTTTTCCTGGGTTAACCATCTTCTATTCCTCTTAGATAATTAAAAATAAACTCTCTAGTGTGGCTCTAAATGTGATTTGACAAGGAAGTGGATAAGATAAGACTTTGGCTTCAGAAAATAATCCCACATGAAAGGGTTTTCCTTCAATAATTTCCCACAGACACTGGGACATAATATGCCTAAAACATTTAACCTCTTTCTCCAAATTAAAAAGCTAAATGGATGAAAAGATTGTTTTTTTTAATGGAATTTCAGTTATGTATCTGTTTGGGGATCATCTCTAAGAGAGATTGCTTATCTATTAACAGCAAAAGCATAGCTATCTCTGAACATCAAATTACAGAGCAATAACGCTTCTTTGGACAGCTTGTACTCGTTTTGCACCAAATGATACAGCCGAAACCAACCATATAGGCCACATTGGAGGAAGTGCAAACAGATGGGATTATGCAGAAGGGTAGGATTTGTGTGTGTTTGTCAGGCACATTAAATGTGGAAAGATTGGAGTGTCTCATTCTCCAAAATTGCTTGCATGTGTACGTTTTACATCTATGCATCCAACAGTGTGGGCGTAACTGTGTGTGTGCTGTAGTTGCCTCTTTAAGGCTGAAAGTTTTTTCCGTGTGTCAGTAATTATTAATCTGTAGGTGGTCACAGTAAGGCCAGAGGGGGATGTTTAATAGCTGTGCAGCCGTGTGTGACAGTGAGTTGATTAAGAGGTGAAGCACGGTAAGTCAGTGACGGATGTGTACATTTGATAGTGTCTGTCATTTACCATGCTGCGGCCTATAATTCAGAAAACCTTCTGGCTTGGGAGCTATCCTGTTTGTGTGTTAGCTTATGTAATGCAAAGTTTTATGTGTGCTGCAAGGGGAACATTATTGGTACCTGGGGTTCAATAATATATGTTATTGCTACCAGCAGATCTGGACAAATGGACTTATTCATTCTGAACAAGAGCAGGATACGTAAGTGAGATGTAATTTCACGTTCTAACAAATTTAGTGCTCTAATGGGAAATGGGCAGTAGGTTTTCATTAAACATTTCACTCATAATTAATCTTCGTATGACTTTATTTTTGCAAAGTTTTCACAGCTTCACAACTAATTTCCTCTATATAAGTTAATACACTTCTAATACGGTTACTGACATCAAAGATCTTATGGCGACAATGAATTTGTAGATTAAAAAGACATCAAACAAGAAATCAAGTCAAATTGAAAATAGATTATGTGTAATAAGTAAAAATACTGAGGTAATTAGTATTGATTTTTTTATTTTTTTGCTAAAGCTTATTCAGTACTTACAAATACATATATGATTTTATCATTCAATAAGCCTCCATTGTGGATATCCTGCATGGCTCAGATTTTCATTTTTGCAGGATTCTTCCAGTGTTTTTAAGTTTTGAAATTCTTGTGTAGTGAGCATAGAGTCACTGGCTAAAAAAAAAATCAACCCGTGTTTAACCTTTCTTTTTTCTTTCAAGAATGTCCCCGTATATTTATCCATTTCTACCTCCTTTGATTGTATACAATCTGCCAGCACTATTTGCTGAAATAAACCACTCAAATACACTGTTCCCACCCACAAACTTCATTTGTTTGTATAAGGTTTTAGAGGTGATGAGCTTTGCCATTACTCTTCCATAGATTGTGTATGCATTCACATCCAAAGCGTTATACTGATCCCATAAGACTTTCCTAGTATTTGAATGAGATCTCCAAATATTTTTCAGTGCACTTTGAATGAACCAGAATGAATTACTGAGTTAGAAAAATATATATTCATTTAGATAAGGGTTTGATGCTACTTAATGGTAAAAATATGTTCTTTCTATTTCCAGTTTAATTTTCCAGCTGTGTTCAGTGGAATATTTATCAGCTTAAAAATATGTCTGCAAACAAGGCCATCAGTAAGTTTTTCAAAGACATTCTACTAAATCTTGTAATAAAGTTCTTTGCTTTTACTTCTGGTAAAGAGAAACCATTTTTCCAGCCATCCTTTTGCTGTGAACTAGTTAATATGAGTTGCTTTTAAAAGTGAACAGGGCTGCTATGAAAATATTGACAGATTTCAACTGGTTTCTTGGTCTTCAAAGCCTTTTTGAAGTTTTTGTCATATGTTTCTAATGTGCATCATTAAAATTGTTACATATAATTGATGAAGTTCTTTGTTTTGCTTTCTTTGCATTCGTTATTAGGGTTGCCCCCCATCTGGTTTAAATTTCATTTCAGATATATTTACTGAGAAAACAAAGAAGTGAATTTTTTGTATTTCCCTTCAGCAGGACCCAATTCTGCTTTAGGTCCTTAGAGAAACAAACGGAATATTTCCTTAAACATCTAAAATGCATATTTATACCATCAAACTGTTTTTTTTACAGTACAGAAAGAAAGCCTAAAAGATTACTTGATGTATGTCTCAGCTTTATTCTTGATCCTTTCTTAGTACAAAATGAAAGCTGGGATGGAATTTAGACTGGGTGAGTTATATAACCCCAAACACAGTCCAGAGTTTTACACATCCTCTCTCTGGCGGTTGTCATAGCAGCAAGGATTTGGTAAAAGAGAGTGAAAGAGAGGACGACTCTTGCATTTTCAACAGGACCAAGGCTTAAAGCCTGCATGGCAGGATGATTGATGTTCCTCCTGTTTTTCACTCAGACAACAGGTTAAAAGCAGTTTAATGTTGTTCCACAAACGGGAGTCTACACAGTGCCTTTTTTAGGTTTCATGTGCTTCTGGTGTTTGCACAATTCAGAGGCAGGTTTTAATGTTTATTTTGGCATTATAGTTTTGAATTACCATCTTGGATAAACTAATACACAGTAACTGCTGGTTTTCATAGATTTATTTGTTTGTTTTGAGGGATTTAAAGTCATCCAAATTCAGGACTAAAAATTGAGCACCAGTTTAAAAGTAATTCTCTCATGTCTGTGCTAGAAGTAATCCAGGGGATTACATATCGAATGCTTGTTCATCTGCAGACATTTAGCAAGGGCTTTAGTAAGTGCTGAATATGCTCTTGCTCCTGGGAGTTTTGTGTTGCTGTTTCAAAGGTCATACTTTGAGAACAGATTGAAGGGAAGTGTGCTCTTTACCAGAAGAACAGGAGGCTGTGAGTCAGTGGATGCAGAGCTTGATGATCTCATAAAAACAAGTTGAACCTTCCAGTTGCTCAGTTGTTTCTGGTTTAAATGATCTCTTTGGTCATATGTTTTGTATAGGTGGGGGGGTTATCTGGTTATCTTGCTCAGACGGCTATCAAGCTAACAACACAACACTGCATGAGGAGGTAGAAAACACAGCTGTTTACAATTTTTTCAAAGCCTCTTGAGGCTGTCCAATAGTGTCAGACATTTCTTTCTAAGAGGTTTTCCACAATCTGTAGATAGTAGTGAGAATTATGGGCTAAATCACAGAATCTCTAGATGTTTACATTTGTCAACCCTTGCTAGCAGGAGCTGTTGCCTGCTCACCGTGTTTTGTCAAGTGGCTCTATCTATGTAGTTACACATTTTCTTAGGTGAGCAGTGCGCAAATCCTGTCCATGCTGCGTCTGTCGGGGGGGGAAAAACCCCAAATGATGTAATTTGGATCTCGTTGACCAAGATATACTCTCTGGACCAACAGAGCAACGGTGCTTTTCTTTTGCTATAACAGCCAAGATTGCAACTGCAATGCATTGATGTATTAACAATGTTCCTCATTATGTCCCAAAACAGCTTTTTATACTGTTAATATTTCAACAACTAACTGTTTTTTAGGAACTTCTCTTTTTTAAAATACAATTTTTTGTGTCAGAACCATACTTATTTGAAACAGTTTCCTTTCTAGACTGATATGGTATGTAAACAGCACAAGTTAATGTGGCTGGCCAGCCAACTCTCTTGAAGCAAAATGGCTTCAATTCAGCCACTTAGAGGGTTTTCAGAACATGAACAACCTGTCTGAAGTTATTTGAAAAAGTTTTTTTATTCCATTTAGATTGGGACAAGTCCTTCATTTTGACCCATTCAGGGTCAGGCTTAATAGTAAGCTTTGGATCATTCTTCTATTACATTACCAACATGCACTTGAGTTTAATACTATATTCTACTGGCCAGTGCGTCAGGACTAAGGATTTTCTGGCAGAGAGCAGAGTTTATGATATTAACATTTGTGGCAAGTTATTTTAACTCATCCACCCATGAATCATCAATACATATTTTTTTCTTTTTTTTGAAAATTTCAAACTATTTTTTTAAGTTAACTTTTGAATAGCAGAGATTTTTCTTATTTGAACTCCTCCATTCCTTCCTATTATTAATCATAAACTCCAACTTTAAATGTTGTTTGGGTTAGTTATGTAAACTCCTAGTTCAGTTCATCTGCTCTTAAAATAAGTTTGGATAGTCAGTTACCCCTAGGAAGGTTCAAGGTTGTTCCAAGTCTTCTCCGTTTATAGAGGATGGCTTGGTTGGTTCACAAAGTTAATAGCGTTTTGCTGCATTGTTTATATTTTGATAGGATTTGAATAATTCTGTCAGTAGTTATTTACATTATTTGCCTAAATTTTCATATTTTACCACCTTGACTAATTTTCTGGGCAAAGCTTTACAGTTTACCTTGATTTCAAACCCACTCGCCTGCCCCCTAGAATGTGTTACCTAATTGTGACTCATTACTTCCTCCTGTCAATAGTCAGGGGAAACAATTTATCATGAAATCTCTATCTTTGTTCTGTTTAGTGTTCTTCTAATGCCTTGCATTGTGTGTTTTGTAAGGATCTTTTTATCCATTTAACAATCTATATAGTTTCTTTTTCTTGTAGTACCTTCCTTTTGTTTGTTTAGTTACTCTAATCTGTTTAAAATAATATTGATACTGCTTCTTGAATTGGGATTTAACTCTTTGTGACATGCTTTGCATTCTCTTTTTTTCTTGAACTTGAAGTTGCTAAAAGCAAACAAAAACAATGCATAAATAAGGTTGACTATGGAAACGTGGAAAATGTGATAGTTAAACACAAACAAGTCTTTTCGTACAACATCTGAATGATTTATGTGGTTTTCTGACTTTTAAAGTCCAATTTCCAAGTTAGGTAAGTCCAGTGGATTCAACATGAAATTAAAGTTTTAGATTTGAAAGAAAGAGGTTTGAAAAAAAGCCCCTCAATCTTATGATCTAACATGGCAAAAGTGGCCTTTATTTTTTTTTTCAATAAGCAGATAAAAAAATGGGATTAAGGGGGGTTGGGGGCATGCAGCGCCAGTTAATGGGCCAGGACTCAAACCCATCACATACATGAGCTTCATGCTTAACCCCTTCACCACCAGTAAAGTTTAAACATACAAACCTGCATGTTTTTTCATCTAGACAGAGGTGTTAAATTATGATGTTCAAAGAAAAAAAATCTCATTTAGTTTTCCCATCTAATCAATCAGTAATTGCTTGCTCAATCAAACCCCCATGCTCTGCATTTTGAAAAATAACTCTAAGTGGGTATCCAGTGGATAAACATGTGACAATTAACAGATTTAAAAAAAAAACAAGCACAAGTTTGTTTCTAGTTAATAAAGAAAATTGGAATATTGAAAAGAAGAAGGAAACAACCTACCTGTCGTTTGTGGAGTTGTTTATTCAAGTGTTTTGAAATAATCTCCAAATGAAGTGTTTTTATTTATTTATTTTTTTGTCTGAATCATGACTGTTTGAATCATTTATGTTAGTTGGTGTTTTAATGTTTGTATTTACTGTGTTAGCTGTATTACTATAGTTCTGGAACAATCCAAGCGTACAGCTTTTTGCTGTAATATATATCAATGCCATTCTTGCTTTTTGTCTGTGGGGTGTATATCAAGACAAGGTCTGGTGTAGATCCTGTATTCAACCAGTACAACAGCGTCTCTCTGTATTTAAGATTTTGTTGCTAAAAGCCACCAGCACGTAACCACATAAAAAGAGTAATCTGTGGAAAATCTCACAGACTTTCCTGTTTGTGGCTTTTTTTTTTGCACAACAAACCAGAAAACTCTCTGTACATGCTTAAAGCTTATTGCAGTATATTCCAGGTCCTATTTGCTTATTGAAATATTTGCTAATTGTATATCTTTCATAGTTATTTCTAGTGCTTCTATGCCTGTACCTGATTCTGTTTGCCTTTATCTGTGATTTTTAAGTGTCTGCAAATTGTAAAATGCCTCAGGGGAAAAAAAAGAGTACTAACCTTGTTCTCTTTTAAAGCTACTTGCATTTTTACAAAATATACAAAAAAAAAAAAATTAAATTCGAAAAATTGTTTAACATGAATTCACTCTTCCTAAAGTTTTTTAGCCTGTCTGTGGACCAGAAGCAAAAAAAAAAATCGATGCCAAGAAAGAGATTTGCAGACAAACCTGGGAGCCCAGAGTAAACAGACCGTGTCAGCTTTGCTAACAGCACAAGTGACAGACCAGGTGACTTTGCATTCTGCTACAGTCTATTCCTTGTGTATGACTGATTGAAGAAATGTCGTCTTTCAAAACCAGCTTAAGCTGGAACAAAACAAAATTAAGATTTTCTCAGTGGGTTTTCTGAGTTTGCCGCAAAGCAAGAAAATACTTTAAGTTGTATAGTTGGCTAAAGAAAAAGTATTTGGATCTTGCTTAGTTCATAAAAAACTTCTTCTGTTTTTCTCTTCTTCAAATTTCCCAATTGACAATATTATATAATTCTGTATATCTGACTTATAAGCTTTCCTGGTGGGCAAAACTTACAAAAACAATTTGATTTTATATACTAAAAAAGCAAAGGAAATAAGGACAAGCAATATTCTCCTTCAAATGAAAAACATTAATATTTGCTCAGTTAATCAAATAAAAAGTGTAGGGGGAGAATTAGGCCAAAAGCATAAGTGTAATAAGAGTAGTAGTTTTTAATGGTGATGAAGATTCATAAGTCATAAGGATGATTTAAGAAACTTAAAAAAATAAAAACTCAAAAAAAGGTGAAAAAAGTGCAGTCACCTCGTTTTCTGACCTATTATGGAACAGTTTATAATGTGTTCATTTAGTACTTCTCTGGATATAATTACACTTTACAACCAGAGCTGCTGGGAATGAGCCAGGTATTATTATGCATGAATATAACATCTGACAATGTTTAGTGTGAGAATCAGCATTCTCTCATTCCTTACTTTAATCAACAGCTTATGACATTTTTGTTTAAATAACAAAGTTTAACTCCATAATATAGGGAAATTTATGTGCAGATTGCAAAATATTAATTAAGTTTATGTTGTATAATAATTTTTTGTGATTCTTTATTAAACAGGAATATTCCAACTGGGATTTTTTTCCGTTTATACATTTATAATGAGGCAAATATTGAGTCTGTCCTGTCATTAAAATCAATACAATTGTATCTACAAACAATCACACATGGTCCCTCTTATAGATGTGCCTGGCTGTTTGTGGGTTAGATTTTATTAAATCCTTCTAAAAGAACATCTCTCACAGTTACATACACCACCAGCAGAAGCCTGAATCACAGCTAAAAAGCAGGATGTAGCCATGTTGGCCTGTTTTATCTGTAATGATGCTTCTAACATCGGATTGTTTTAATGGAATTTGAGATTTATCAGACCAGGTGAGGCTTGTCCTGTCTGCTGTAAGATTTTGGTGTGCTGATGTAATAAACAGCTATGTTTCCCTGTCAGTTGCTGGCAGGGATGATACCCCAATGTGGTCTCCTCCTGCTGTTCCCCATCATCTCAGATGTTGGTCGGTCTATAACTTGGTTACTTGAGATTTTGAGCTATTTGTCAACTTAAACAGGTTCTCTTTTTCAACAAGCTTATCTCTTTAAAAAACTACAGATCATTTGGCTTTTTTAACCATCTAATGATAACTCCCAAAATAGTTACAATACAAAAATCCCAGTAGATAAGTAACGTCTGTATTCAGACCAGCCCATCTGACATCAAATGCTGTGTTTACTTTTGAGAAAAACAAAGAAAAACAAAACACATCTGTTAAAATTCCAACAGAAACAAAGCTGTTAATAAGAGCAAGCTGGAAATTCTTCTTTGTTTTTTTTTTTGCTTTTATTCTTAAACTATACATCTTAGTGGCCCTTTTTAAAAAAATGTGTTTATGAAGCCTTTTAATTCTTCAGTCCTTTATCATCGCTGAAAATACAGAGGCTGTGGACAGATGACAATAGAAAGATGTTTCTTTCCATTATTCCGGGATGCATATAAACAGTCTCATACACGCTCACACATACTGTGTGCATTCTGCCAAAAATCATGACTGGATCAGAAATCCTGTGCATGAGTGTAAAGATGACAAGACTGTAGGCCTGTGTCTTCTGTGGTGTTATTTCACTGAGCAGTCTGTTAATGATCAAAACCCTCAGGGAAATGGGACTAATCCCTCTAAAGCATGAAAATGACCTTTCTTTTCATTATATGAAGACTTCGTCTTTTTAGCTCTTCAGCACATTCTCCCTAGATCTCTTATATCCTACTGCTACAAGTTGGTTATTCCATTGCACGTCTTTCAAATCCACTTCCAATTCGATGGGTTGTCAGCATCAAATCTTATGATTACTTTGAGCTCTGGATGCCAAGCCCCCTCTAGACTTCAGAACAGCATGTAACTCTTTTGAATTTGGCAAAGACCAACCAAAGTAATTTAGATGTTGTCTAAAGCGTTCATGTAAAAAACAATAAATCAACCAGTTAGTTTCTAAATGTTTTGCTCTCTATTGTCTTTCCTCTGGTTTGATGTCTGCAACATACTTCAGACAGAAGAATAAAATCATAGCAAAGTAGGGTTTGAAATGCCTTACTTAATTGCCTTAAAAGTATTCACAACTTCCCCTTGAGCTTTTATGACAACTGCTTTATTACAACCACAAAATCCAAGTAATTCATTGGCTTTTTATATGACCAACCCAGACAGAATGGCATGTTATTGTGCGGTGGAGGCAAAGAGATACATCCTAATCTTTTTCTCCAAATATAACTCTGAGAAGTGAGGCATGTCTATATAATCCCCCATAACTCCATATGTTTTCTTTCCGTAATACTCATTTGAGAAATATTGAATTTTTTTCTTATTGTCTTATCCATTAATTTTTGCATTATGGTCTTAAGTTTTGGTCATTAAGGTCATTTTGGCTATTGAGGTTTTCTTCCAGGAACTCTGTAGTCAGCTTTAAAACTGGCCCTACGGCACGTGGTTGCCACCACCATGTTCCAGGATGGAGGGTGTGTTCAGGTTTGGCATGGAGACCCAAAAGTTCAGTTTTGTTCCATCTCAATTTTCGGGCTTGCTGAGTCAATTACAAGTCTTATCACAGTGTGACAAAATATTGAAAAGTTAGATGGGTTTGAAGTTGTTTTAAGTATTTACCAAATATGGCATAGTCCCCATTGAATTGCTTGTTGTGGTTCTCAGATAGACGCAGGATTTTTTCCTAAATCCTCTGATTTAACCAATATTTATCTTTATCAAACATTTTTCAAAAAAAATTTTTTCAAGGTAAAAAGATTTCCTCTAAACATGTTAAATTGGCTAGTTTTTATTTAAGATAACATGAAACATTTAACTAAGCATTGTTCCACTGAATGTGCCTCTGAGCGCCATTGGTTTGGAGGGCTTGGTTTTATACAGGCTGAATTGCCATTTTTACACCTCAGCAGTTTCTGTATTTACTCTCTGGGTCTGTTTCTATCCAATTTTGGCAACAGAGTCTTTTAGAAACAGTGCACTGTGAAGGACTGTTGTGTATATGGGACATGTGTGTATGTCTCATGGGAACTTGCATGGGGTCATTGGTTACCTCACACCACTCGATGAATTAGGAGAAAAAAAACAATATTTACTCCAGATGGTCAAGCTTTATTGAGAACTTTCCAGACATTGTACACATGTTCACACTCAACTATTCAGCTTTGAATGTAATCGTATTTATTAAGTGTTTTTATTAAGTATTAAGTATTTATAAAGCTGACTTAAGTAGAGTCAATGATAATCAGATGTTTTCCAACTGTTGGCACTAAAATGAAATGTCATCTTATCTCAAATTATAAAATCATTGGACACCTACATTGTTTGTCAGTTAATTGCATATTTACTGACTATTCTTTGCTGTATGTAGCCAATAGTGGCATGTTGCATTCAAATGGTGATGCAAATAAACATTAAACATGGTTCATTAAGGACTACAATAGGTTGATACTGGGTGAACTGGCTACCATTATCACTCTATAGACTCTTGCATTGGTATATTTTTTTTTGTCTTTAAATATATCTTTACTCTGTTTATGCTTTGACTTATCTGATATCTGTTACTTAGCCATAGCAACAAAGTTCCATTTCAGGACTTTCTGTCATTCAGTTTTTCCTTTTCCATTTCTTCAATCATGATGAAAAAAATGCATGAAAAACTCTATGGCAGGATCTGAAACTATTCACTTTGATTCCTCTAAGACATTTTACATCTCTTTTGAAAAAATGTTAGAAACATTGGGCAACTTGCTATTGCTTTTAAAAAAATATTTTTTCACCTTAAATAATTTGAACAAATATGTCGATTGCTTGTACTGTTATTGTGTTTGTAAATTTGTATTATTTTGGAGTTGTTTATTTTGTTTTATCAAAATAGGTCTCTCTTTAAAAAGGAGATATTGGATCTAAATGAAAATAATTGTATAAAGGTTAAGCAAATAAATGTAGAATACATAAATAAGTTCTTACATAAGAGTTAAAGAATCTCTGCCTATTAATATTGTTTATCTACAAAATTAGTTTTACAACCAGTCTTATTTCTGCTGCTTTGATTACATTTAAATTCACCAGCACAGTCCTGTTCTTCCAGACAGATGCTATCCTTAACTTTCTGTAGCTGTAAGGTGAGCCTTATCATGTTAGTCATGTTAGATCTACAGCTTTCTATTAACTGTAGATTTTATATTGTTTTTTTTTTTTATTTTATATGTAGTTATCTATAATGCTGTTCCAATTTAATTAGAAGCATTACATATCGGATCTGGTTTTAGAGGTAACCCCTCTGGTCCAATTGGTGGATGTACAGTTGTGGTCAAAGGTTTACATACACTTGTAAAAAACATAATGTCATGGTTGTCTTGAGTTTCCATAAGTTCTACAAGTCTTATTTTTCTGTGATAGAGTGATCGGAACACATACTTGTTTGTCACA
>JAUZNJ010005522.1:13501-44101 GCA_034780135.1 Jordanella pulchra | reverse complement strand
CTGTTTTTATTTTAATTATGTAAAGCACTTTGAAATGCCTTGATGCTGAAATGTGCTATACAAATAAAATTTGATTGTTTGATTGCTCAGAGGTGATGGGAAGATGAAGAAACAAAATAGACACGAGAACACTTGTGAAAGGATGTAAACAACATGGGGACAGGACAGGGTCCCTAAGCAGACAGTCAGACAGCTTCAATCTAATGGTTGAGATCCCAGCGTATTTATATATCTAAATATATATATGTACATATGTATATATATATATTAAAGACTTTCATCCAGGGCAGTTATTTCAGAAGGGGATAAAGTGTAAAGTGAGGAGCTTTTACAATCCAGCATCCATTTATTCCCATGTGTATTTCTTTACTTTTTTTGGATTATCAGGTTGGCCTCTCCACAGCCCCTCCTGAACCTGTTATTCCATCTAAGAAGCCCATAAAAGTGGAACTTGTTGGAGGGAAACGATATTCGTGGTGCAGCTGTGGATACAGCAGGAAACAGGTGAGAGAATGACTTTTAAAAAAGGCAAACCTCCCAAAAAGAAAAAAAAAAAACCTCAAATCTTTCAAAATCTCCCTGTTTTCAAGCCGTTCTGTGATGGATCCCATAAAACCAAAGCAGAGGGAATGACTCCGTTCCGCTTTGTTCCAGAGAAGGACTCCACAGTCTGGCTTTGTGGATGCAAGCACACCAACAATCCACCTTACTGCGACGGCACACACAAGCAGGACTTCATTGTATCTGCTCCGCTGCATGAACACACAGACTGATGAAGGAGACAATGGGAAAGACATGCAGAGAAAACTGTCCTCAGGGGCTGTCCTGTTTACCCTCTTTGATTTTTTTACACTCAGGAGGATATCAGTTTCAGCCAAACACCCCAATCAGTGATCCATGTAGCCTGCAATCTGTTATTGCTGAAAAGTGAGACTGAACAGCGCGCGGGGGGGGGGGGGAAGAACAACACATTTTCTCCTTATGGTTGTGCGATTTTTACAGCTAATTATGATAAAAACATTGGAATGACATGAAAACAAAATATAGCTCAAACAAATATAAAGTAATCATTGCTCTAAAATATGTTTTTTTTTTAAAAAAGCTGGTGGTGAACCTTCACTTTTCTGGTCTAAAAAAAATAGAATAGCAGCAAAATGAAGCAAAAATAATGTAGATTGTATGGTTTTGAAAGAAAAATAAACCAGCATCAGTGATGGGAATATAATTTTTTTTAATAAAAAACAATGAACAGAAGGTCAACGTCATCTTACTACTCCAGGTTCCATTGTGTTAGTTGTATTGGAGGTGACTGCAGCTCATCATGAGAGGTCACCGACTTCACGCCCAATCTGTAGCTACAGATCTAACTGTGGCTTTCAGATCACCTTTAAGAATAGCATAGAGAGCTAAATTTGATGGGTTCTCATGGCTGATCTGCTGCACCGAAGCCTCCCATTATGCAGTGTTGGTGGTTGCTGGGAGAGCAACACTTGCCTCACGATTCTCCGTCAAGCGCTACGCTTTGGTGCAGATGGGTTTATGTTGTGGGGCTGTTTTCAGGAGATGAGTTCGGCCAATTTGCACGACTAAAATGAACTTATTGCTTCACCGTAGCTTTAAATTTCAAGTTATTTCAGTTTGGGCAAAAATGACTGAGCACCATTACACAAAGCATGGCTTCTGACATAAATGAGCGAGTTTGGTATAGAAGGATTTGATTGGCTCACAAATACAACTGACCTCAATACAAACAGCAACTCAGGAGCCTTCTACCCCATCGACTGTGTCTGACGTCACTAAAAATACTTTATAGATCCATAAACTGGGATATTTCAGTTCACTTCTGCAAAATTGGTGAAAGAATTTCATCAAATAAAAGTTGTATAAAGGATTGATAGAAGAGCTGAAGCTGTTATGGCTGCAGAGGATGAGCAGAAATCTTATCCAAGTATACGGATTAAGAACAGGAAGTCACTTGAGGGCATCTTGAGGTAAATATGATGTAGGAATTTAGGTAAGTCTTCTTTTGCAATAAAATTAGAATCTGGAGAAACTTGGAAGCATAAATGTACGTAAAGGGGCCGACATTTATAGTTCAATACACGGAAAAACTTCACATTAAACTGACTTTTGGCAAAAAAGGTTCTTAGACACATTTTAATATATTCTCCATCAATCATCAGTCTTTTTCCATATAACCCCAGTAAGACCTTTGCATCGCTCTCTTTTAAAGATATACTATTTGAGTGAGGAGGTGGAAAAGTACAGAAACCTTCAGTTCAGCTCATTTTCCATCAAATGATATGCAGCATTTTCATTATTAGGATGTTCCAGGAGTCATCATTTCCCATTTCAATGTCCTTTTCAGGCTGTTTACATGGAGTCAAATGTGAGGCAGATAATAGAACCCAAGATGCCAAACGTCATGAATGAGTTGGAAGCATCATTATGACGATAAGAGGAGTGAGGAAAATGGTATCAACAGATATGGCCATCGCCATACTGCAAGCTGTTCCAATCAAAGCACGTGAAAACCTCAGTGTGGAACCATTAAACCATCCGACGCCCCAGATACTGCATCTTAGAGAATACAGTTATTGTCATGTTTCATATCCAATGAGTGGATTTAATGCTTTGGTACAAGCAAACATTATGATGACAAGCAGGACTGAAGACAAGTATGATTATTGATTATATTTAGAGCAGTTTTTAATTAGCAAAGGATTTTTTTTTTCTGAAAGTGACGTCAGTTTCAGAAAAAAAATTTTTTTTTTATTTCTATCATTTCAATCTGGAAAGGCTTACTGTATGTAAGACAAAATTCTCTCTAAAAACAAACATTGGATGCAGAAATTGTTATTTACAGGTTGATCTCATCCACACATGGTTTGCATCACACAAACAGGTTAAAGCATATAAATATCTTTCACCTGAATAAAGATGTTGTGAGTTCTGTGGGTTTAAAAAACAAAATATCTAACCTGACATGATTGACAATTTTAAGTTAGTAGTTCCTCTTTGCTTGGATAAAAGGAATTATTTGGAAGCAAACTTTAGATTTATGCTGTCAAAATGAGGGAAAGTCAATGAAGAGGATTTGAAGATTCACAAAAGCTGCTGAAGTGTTTTGGAGCCAGAAAAAAGCTGCTGCTGTGGGGCTGCAAGTGGCGCATATGTATAAAAGGATGACAATTATTCACCCAGAGCAAAACTAAGTTTGTTTTAAAGCTCTCTGGAAGCATCTACTGGAAACAGTGAATCTCTGTCCACAGTAGAGACAGTTTTATACAGATTTTAGAAAAAAAAAAAAAAAAAGGAGCCATGCAGATTTAAAATCCACACATTAAAGGTTTACTTGAACTACAGCAGCTTACATAGACGATCCAAACGCTTTCTGAGGTACAACTATGATCAGACATAATCAAGGTTGACCTGTTAGGCTGCAATGAGTCAGCCTTTAGGCCCAGAGGACTGCACCGACTCAGTCATGGTGATGGCAGGATTGTTCTGTGGGGTTGTTTCACTGACAGTAGGCCGGACGCATTACTTATACTGAATGGAATGGAGGAGGATTTCCTCTGAACTCGACACCCTCGTTTAAAAGCGTTTTCATATGTTAAACCTGTAAACATCTAGGTGTGTCAGCAATTATTTTAGACAAAGTAACACCTGGTTAATGGAACAACCTTTCTAAATACATGAAGGATGCTTTCAAACCCTGATATTAAATGAGTTGATTTTTTTTACCGTGTGGAGGATATAAAATTCACATTAAATAAAACTAACCCCTTACTTAACATGTTGTTAAGATACTTATAAAATAAATTTAAATAATACCCAGTAGGAGTGGATGAAGAGTGTGCAGCAAGTCATATTTCCTCCAAATGAAAAGAGATGTTTATCAAAATAATTATAAAACAGGACACTCAGATCAGAAAAACCTAGTAAGTAAATATTTTATTGACCTACAACATGCACATATGGCTGATTTCAAAAAAAGAATCTGTTGAAAAGCAATGGAGCGGGAATGCTTAAATGTACGGAACAACATACATGGCAAAACATTTCCAAAATCCCTTCCTTTTTTCCCCCAGTTTTATAAACAGAGAGTGCTGACGGACACCTTCGCCCGCTGGCAATGGTAGTGCTTGGATTTGAGTGTGATAATACAGCTGAAAAACTCCTGCTGAGGAGAATAACCAGCAGGAACCTTCACAAAAGTGCATCAACTGTTTTTCTATAAATGTACACGCTACCTGATGAGGTGCTGCTCATTAATCGGACGCTTTCAGAGAAACTGTTGTTGTTGGGGTTTTTTTCCACCTCCTTTTCTCTTCCTTCGTCATCCAACTGAACGCAGTGACTCGCGCCACAAGAAGCTTCGATGATCCTGCTGCAGAAGTTGAAATGAAACGGACCCACTGCGTATACGATACAAAAACGGTTACGATATCTTGTATAAAAGATAAGTTTATACATATGTACGCACACATGCTGACATTTGATACATACTGTACAGTTTGTATGTGTGCACGCCGCTAGTCTACCACAAAAAAAACACGCACATACATATGAGTGTCTGTTTGGCTGCACGTCTCGGTCTTTCCCGCTGATCCGCCTCCTGACTGTCCGGAGGGATGAAAGCTGGAGCCTCTGGGGGCTCCACGAGGAAAAGAAAGAGAGCAGTTTAAAGACCACTGTCCTCCCCCGCGCTACCTCACCCGCGGGTGTTAGGTCGTCGGAGGCGCGCCGCTTTTGTCGCCTCCCCGCGCCTCCTCCTTGCCAGTTCCGGAGCTCGTGCCGTTGACAGTCACTTTCCTGCTGCCAGAGGCCTGCTTGGAGGCCAGGGCGTGTCGTTGAGTGCTGTTGGGCGCAGCGGTGCCATTGGGGCTTTGGATGGCGGGGGACACGTTGTGGGAGGCGGGGCTTGTCTGGGAAGGGGCTCTGGGTGGTTGGACTGCTGCAGGATTGTGGAGTTTGTCACTCTGAGAGTCGCTCTCTGACGTGGGGCTGGTGTTGATGCCATCAGAGTTGCCTTGGGCGGCGGACTGCGAAGGCCTCCTGCGTTTGCGGGTGGGTTTGACCAGGTACTGCAAGGGAATGGGTCCGGTCTGTGTGGAAATACGTAGAAAGAGAGAAAGCTGGATGCTGAGGAGATCTTCACATTTTAGAACATATGATAATAATCATAATAATATCCCTAAAAGCCAACTTTGAAACTAATCTTGTGGCTTCTACACAAACTGGTGTCATTACAAGGCCAAAGTAAGATGCTTTTCAGTGTGAGAGCCCTCGTGAAATTAAGAATAACATAGGAGAAAAAAATACATAGTTTTCTAATTTTAGTTTACTTTTGTTGTTAAAGAATTGCATCCATATTTATCCACTTTGATTCAGAACCTGCTTTTGCTAAAATAATGATTTGAGGTATTAAACCATAAATTAACAGACTAACTATTGACATTGTTTCAGTATTATAAGATTGTGCACTTGACAGCCCCCCCTCCTGTTGTTTTTAGGTGTTTTCCTGCTGGTATAAATGGGTGATTAACAGGCCTTAATGGCCTCGAGGAGGTAATGCAATTAATTGATAGGTTTGTGCTAGAAAACACATCTAAAACATTTAGGACAGGCAGTACTGAGGACCAACCTCTACCTTCTGATCCACTGTCTGTGCAGTTTGTTTATCGTGTTCTAACAAACCTCCGAGGTCTTCACAGAACGGCTGGATTCATCAACCAACAGGTTGAATTAGCTCAATAATTAATTGACTTTTTATCTCTGAATGTACGTACTTCTAAGCAGGGCCAAAAAACCTGGGACTAAAATGGAAAAACAGCAATGGAAACGTTCCAAACGATGTGGGACGAAGGAGAACCAGGCCAAGTGGAGCAATAAGAAGCCCTGGAACCTGTTTAAAATGGTTAGTTTTCATCTCCATCATCATTTAATCTAATTTTTTACCTATATAAAAATAAGATCCAAAGGAGAAAGGTCCAAATTTAAATATGAACTCTAACGTTATTTAAACATAACCTTTAACCCTGAGAAGAGCTTTGTTCTACCACAGACTTTGACTGAGGGACCACATCCTTCCTTTCTACTGATTAAACCCCTGAAAAACATGTGTTTCTGTCTCAGACCTGAGTGGAACTTCTGAACATTTTAATCAGACGTATTTCAAAATACTAATCAGGTTTCTATCACAACAAACATTGATATTGATTCACAATCCTCAGCTGTTTCTCTCTATGTCTGTCACTTACTCTTCTCCACTCGTAGAAGTAGGCGATGTCCATTAGTGTGTAATAGTCCTTTAATGGCTCGTCGCCATATAACACCTCCACCTGTAACACACAGTCGCAGACAATTAACAATGGTGCAACATCACCATCTCAATACTGACATCACTGTTGACTCAGTCGGAGCCTGATACTACAGAGTAGCAGAGAAAGACATGGCTTCCAACACGTTCGCCATTTCCAAATTCCCTCCTTCAACTTTTCCCCTTTCAAAGCCTGTTATGTCAAATTCTACAAAAAAAAATCTGAAGACCACATTTAATAATTTTAATCTCCGTTTAATTGTCTAAACATAAACCATGTGGCTGAAGTCAGCTTGCTATTAGGCTCTGCAGTAGAGGGCTGTATCAATGCTCTGTGGGCTCTGCTAAAATTAACTTTATTTCAAATAAATAGGTGTTTTGTGAACAAAAGGAATTGCTCCTTTTTTATCCATCATTACACACAATTTAGAGGCTTAGGAACTTTTATTTGACTCATTAGCTGATCAGGGTGTCACACAATCAAATTCCAATATTCTTGCTTTTCTGAGAATGATTTTTTTTTTTTTTTAAATCTGTGAACCATAAATCCACCAAATTAGAAGAAAATAAAGGCTTGAAATGTTCCACTCAATTAAAAAAAAAAAATCTATGATAGTTGCTCATGATGTACCGATTAGATGAAACTGCGGCCGCTTTCTCTTTAAGAAAGAACCCTGCACCTCCTCCAAGGCTGCTTTAGGCTGTTAAGAGTTCAGAGAAAACCAAATCCAGGTGTGTCACGGCTTAATCTGCTCCGACTTGGTCACACTTTGCTGCATCTTAATCAGGATTCGGCCATCTGCCCGAAGCCCAGGTCCTCACCTCTTGATCTCAGACACTCTGCATACCATCATCCAAAAACTATAAGAGTGTAGAGCACAACTCCTAGGAGCAGAATCGTAATGACAACTTGTGGTGATCAGAAATTAAATAGAAGGTGGGAGTGTTTACAAAAAGCCACATAGATAATGAAAAAAAACTCTTTAGCTTTAAGTAGGGATGTCCCAAACCGATATTAATATTGGATATTGGTCTGATATTAGCCAGAAACTAATATTAGATTTGACCTAAAGCATCTAAAGTCTCCAATATTTTCCTGCTGATAGAAACACTCTGCTTCTGATAAAAGTTTCTGTAACACCTTGTTTACTTTTACAGGATTCAGTCAGCCTAACATATAAAACACTGAAAACAGCATCTTAACTGTGAAATAAAGAAGGTACATTTCGAACAAAAAAAAAATGTATGCATGTAAGAGGAAATGTGGTGGAATAAGGACAAAAAGTCAAGGCTTTGCAGTCTGGCTCTGCTACAATTGAAGGGAATATCTGTCAAGTATTGTGAGAATCTCGCAGAACAATAACCCAGAAGATCTGACCTAAATCAGACAGTTTAAGTTACTTCTACTAAGGAAGTGTTTGCAAACGTCAGAATTCAAAAGAGGGTTTAAGTCTATTAAAAGGAAGACTCTCATTTAACAGGACAGTTTTAATTAATTTTAATGTAGTGTATGTAAAGTTTATGGTTCCTGAACAATAATCTCACATTTGTTCCAGTCCAAGTAGACCATATGCATATTGTGAACAGTGCTAATGTCGTAACAATAAATTGGCAATATATCCCATAGCCCTATTCGAGTATTTTCGTTTTTTTTTTTAAACATAAATATCAGGAAACCATGGTATTTCTACCAGATGCTCCAACAGTGACAATCTAATGCCGTTCCTCCTGAAACAGTTTGTTCATGTTCTTTAAATGTCATCATTTTAAAGAACATGCTAATCTAAATCTTCCTTTGGAAAAAAGGCAGAAAAATGCTGCAAATCTATGGATAAAAAAAAAAGAAAAGACAGAGGAAACCACTGACTCCTCCTGATTTTGCAGAATCAAAACAGTTCAGATTATTGTGTGTGTGTGCGCCCAGTTACCCGGTAGTTGTTCGGGATGTCCATTTTGCTTCGGAGGAACTTTGCTAAGTGTGTGACGGACATAGCTGCCGGGCACTGAAGGAAGCGCTTCCCATTGGACTGGGAATACAGAGCGGTACAGAGGACGGACATTACCAGGATGAAGAGCAGAAGATTGGATTAAAATGACTAAATATGTGGCGGTAACCACCTGTACCTTGTCTCCTTCGATCTCCAATCGCTGCCTTTCGTTGCTCCTGCTGGCGAAAATAAATAATAGTTGAAATACATTTTCTAATTGTACAACAACTATAATTTAAAGAGAAATAGTCATTTCCTAATTTCTAAAGAAAGGTAGAATCACTGGTGATGTGGTTGATGGAATAAATAAAGGAATTTTAATCTAAAACCTGACGCATTTATTACACATTTAATTTTTTTACCTCCTTCGGCAAATAGAAGGATAAAACTGTGGAAAGCAAAAAGATTTCCATTCTAAATTCTATGTTAACACTTAACCAGACATGGAAAGTCACACATCTCATACCCTGCAACTAATACATATCTGCATATAAAAAGAAATCTTAGACAGACCTACTATTCATGGATAACAGATGATATTGTTTAATCATTTTTACCCATCATCAACTTTAAAAGAAATGAGAACCAATTATTGTTTATTTTTCAATGGAAAAAAAAAACAAAAGAAAGACAGTAGAAATGTCTCCCTCACCTGTTCCTCTGGTAGAACTGTATGGACAGACTGATGATTTCGTCTTCTGCTATGTTAAACGTCTCCACCACTTCGCCCGGTTCCAGCTCCCGGTTCTCTGCGTAGAAGTCTCTCCTCCTTTTCATCTCATCTTGGTTTCGATAAAGAAACGCAACGATAAACGGTGACGACAAACACAGAAGAGCAAGGCCGATATCTGATTTTATGCTGAACAGGCTTACCTTTGAACAGCCCTGGAACCAGCTTATAAACGATATCTTGCAGAGTTTTGTCCGCTCTGGAAAAACAATAAGGTTCAATCAGATAATTCTGTCTTATACATGTTTATAGGTTTAAATGAAAAAGAAAAAAAAAAAAAACAACACTTGTTTACCTAATGCTGAGCTGTGGACATGTCTTGTGCACTTGGACCTCACAGCGAGGACAGAACTGATTTGTCTCAAGGAAGGCAACAATACAAGTTTTACAAACTAAAAAAAAGAAAAGAGGACAAAAACAACTTCCTGTTAATGAATCAGAGCAGACAAAGCTTGGCTTTTATGATGAGTCTTGGATCATACAAGACCGAGCAGTTTGAGGCCGGATCAGCGGTAACACAACAAGAACAACACACTCTTCGGTGTTGAAGTTCAGGAAAGACCACTTGGATTATAACCGTTGACAAATGATTAAATTTGTCAAGGGTTATATTGTTATCCCGATCATCACCAAAATGTAATCATTTGTCAATGGTTATAATACGCACCTTCTGTGAAAATTTGAGCAAAATCCACCCGACACTTTTCAAGTTATTTTGAAAACAAACAAACAAACAAACAAACGGCGATGAAATATAACCTCCTTGGCGGGGGTAAAAAATAAAACAAGCAAGCAAATATTGCTAAAATAAGGCATCTTTTTTGAACATTTTTTAGTTTAATAAGTGTTTTTTTTTCTGTCTTCTGAGTAGAGCTGGGCGAAATAACCTTAAAATCTTAGCAAGATATTCTGTGTTACTATTGTAATAACAGTAAAACTGATGATAAAAAACACTCTTCATTAATTCTTTAAAGTCATTCTTAGGTAATTGTTTTGTTGTGAAGGCGAGCTACAGCAATCATAGCCCCACAATCATAAACACAACTACGTGATAAACTGTACTAATTTAAAACAGGCTTCTTCAGGACAAGAGTTGTTATTTATTTCACTGAATATCCCATAGTAACCACATTTAATCATAACCTACAAAAAAAAAGAAAAAAATGAAAGGATAAGATTAAAAATAAAACTTAAAATTCACCCGTGTTTTTTTTTTTATTTTGTAATTTTCTTTAGTCCAGATGATAAATCAAAATTGTTACCATGGATAGAAATTAGTCATGATAACAACACATTGTGTTTTCAAGTGTTTTTGTCGTGGTAGAGGATCCACAGGTTATCCTGACCTGCTACTTGAGCAAGGCAGTTATAGACTTCCTGGTTCATCTGCTACAGGAAGAAGAGGATGCATCAGATGCATGGACTGACTGCTAGCGAGAATCTGATCAAATCAAACAATAACGGTCATTTAGAAAACGACACAAGTTTAAATGGCGATATATTTCTAACACAGCATTGTGAAGGCTAAAAACACAACGTTTAACTTCGCAGTACTCATCATACAGAGTCTCCGCCATGTTGAAAGGTCAGAGTTTACCACATCTCACCAACTCGGGTATCATAACATTTTTCCAACTTTCTAGTGTAAAATAAATACCACAAGAGTTGGTGTCCATCTGCAATTTTGATGTTGGTTTTTGGTATCCACCATATTTGTTATGAGACCACATGTGGCAGATTATACAGTAAACATAATCCGTCTGATTACTGCCCTGTGCACCGAACACCATTTGAATTTATTAACTCTTCTCTATTGCACTTTATGTGCAGCAATGTTTTACAATAAATTTCCTTTTGCTGACAAATGATTTTTACCCGTTAATTGGACGGTTTTCTTTCTTGATCACCTTTTTAATTAATTAAACAGCATCATCAAATAAAACACATTGCTAGGATGTGTGTCCAAGGATGAGAACATGCAAACTCTATGCATTATAGGACACCAATGCCAACCCTGCAGTCCATTGGAGAGTAATAATAACAGAAATATTTCTAAACTGTGAATTTTGAAATATTTAAAAAGCAAAAGTTCAATTTATCTACGTTTAATTGGTAAATCCTGCTGTTCCAGACAAATTGTCACTGATTTGTTTATTTTGTTTCAAAACCAAAACAAAAGATTGTCACACATCTGTCCATGCATTAGACTCATAGAAATCCAAATCAGGTATGCATCGCAGTTAGATGTGAGGCATCCTGAACCTGTGGGGCCATGCAGGTATGTATGGGGGGGGGACTTACAGGAGTGCAGACACTCTACGATGGTTGTAGCATCGATCAGGTAGCCGTCGCACAGCGGACATGTGAGCAGCGGGTTCAGATCTGTGATTTTGACCCGATTCGGCTGCATTTTATCCATCAGGGCAGATCTGCAAACAAGGAGGAGGTGGTGGGGAGGAGAAACAGAAGCGGTGTGAATGTAAATGTGTTTGATTTGGTTATCTCCACACCGCTGCTCTCGGGCAGACAATGTCTACAGCTCGTCCTTGGGACAGAACCAAAACAACTAGAAACTGCCGCGATTAATACAAAGCTACACACAGCGGCTGATTACTGAATGGCCCTCTGTTTGGCCTCATCTTGTGCACCGAGCTCCCAACTCCCCCTCGGCCAACAAAGAGCGACTCCATTTCCCCCGGAGCTCCGCAGTCCGAGTAGGCAGGAGGCCGGAGGAAAGGAGGGGGCCCTGCACATCCAGAGGGAAAACACCGACACCGATTGGGCTGCAGAAATCACACTTGTACACAAAGCAGCCATCTTAAATTTACTGACAGGGCTGAATCTGGAGAGCGAACAAGAGGCTCCTCAAATGTGACACCGTGCAACTCTGCGTGCGCCTCCGCCGACAGAGTCGAAGAGCCCCCCGAAAAAAAAAAAAAAAAAAAAAAAAGAGTGAGAGAGCGAAGAGAGACGGTTGTTATTTCCTACCTGTTCAGACATTAAAGTTCCCCTCTGTGTGCTCCAAGCCGGACTCCGAGAGAAATTGTTTGCACTTGAGCAGAATTGTGCAGCGGCGCCAGAAAATGGCTTTTTTTCAGCACCGTCAGAGGACTGCCCATTTTGGATCACGTGACTTTATTTTGTCGCCTCGTTGCTCTCTCCGCTCGGGCCTGATCAGGCAGTCCCGACCCTCTCTGTAAGGCCCTGCTAACCATGAGAGCGTCGTTTTCTTCCTCACAGGCCGTGCTCCTCGCTTCTTATTTACTATCAGCCCTCTCTCCTTTATTTCTGCAGCCGAATGAGGATGAATGTGCTCCACCGCGCCCTCTGTTTGTTCCAGCCTGAGTGAAGGACAGCTTGTCTGCTCTAGAGGCCCTGCAGGCCTCATGAGTCCAGGGCCCCAACCCAGAAAGGGCCCTAAACATAGCTTCAGTTGGGAAACAGTTTCGTCTGCATTTTTACAGAAACGGGGGGAAAAAACACACCACTGAAACCAAACAAAAAAAACAACAAAAGTTTTATCTCCCTGGTGTTAAGAATGTTCTAACTCACTTTCCATTTATTTAAGTAGTTTATTTATATGGCAAAAGATTACAACAAACATTATTTTACAGCAATTTCATAACCAATTGGTCCAAGTTGCATCTTAAAATATATAATTTGATCTGCTCGGTTTTAAAGCATTCTGATTTAGTCCTGGTGGTAATCCAATTTCCTCTATAATGCCAGGTAGAACCTTACCTATCAAAGGGAGTCATTGTTATATCCTCAGGGGGATAGAGTACCCAAACAAATTGTACTCAAGTCAGACTAGCTCTACTTCATCATATTTTTAAAGTAAAAAGTTGCCTTTAAAAATACTTGAGTTAAGTAAGAGTTAAAAGCATGCACTTACTATCCATGATCATAACAATTGATTTAATGTTTTAAAAAATTATATAAAACTGAACAAAATGTTAAGTCATAGCACATTCTTGTGTTTTAAAGAAAAATGTAGAAGTAAACATTTAACGTACATTAGTTACACAATAAAAAATGTAGGTAGAATGAACACTATTTGAAATAAATTTTTGAGTTATGAAACTTACTAAATCAATAAACTTACTTACTTACTTACTTTTTAAACTTACTAAATCAATAGTTACAGTATGTGGAATAGGTGGAATTACAGAAGATGGAAAAAACTAAGCAACAACCTTTGAGTACAAAAAAAGAAGAAATTGCCTCTCAGTGTTGCATATTTGTTTAAAACTAGCTTGTTTTCATTAAGTGACGTTACTCACAATGGATGGTATAGCCAGAATTTTATGCAAATATGAGTAGTTATACTTAATCATATTTTTAATGCTTTAAAACTACTCCTAATAGTATATATTTTTTAAAGTTACTCAAGTAACTGTAACTAGTTACTACCCAACTCTGGTTATATCCTCTTAGGGTCTTAGAGATAATAAAAAAAAAGATTAGAAGCAAAATGATGTAGGGGTGAAAACAAATGCACACCTGAGACACTCAGTATTACCTTAAAATATATGGCTCTAAGAAAATAAACACTTGTGTAGGTATAGGAATATGCATACCAGGGTTTCTAAATGTTTATATCCAAAAGCTTTTTACACCAATTTTTAGTTTTCACAGCAGAGGTGGTGGCAGTAATGATACGTTTGCAGATTGGATGGAGTAGATCGATATCAAAGTAAAGACAGAGGAATACAGCAAAAAAGGTGAAATAGACATAAAAAAGAAGAAATTCATGTAAAACACAAAAGTCTACATTAATAAAGAAGAGAAGAAGTAATAATTATGATATTAAGGGTAGGTCCTATCTATACCAAGCAAAAATAATGGACTCCTAAAGTTATACTAGAAAACAAAGAGAAAATCTGTGTCATTAGAAAAGCAATATTTATACATCTTCATGACACAAAACTAGTCTACATAATTTAGTGGGGGAAAGCAATGTTATACACCAATGTATAGCAGGGGGCAGTATGCACCTATCACTGGTTTGCAACCTGCTATAATAAGAGAGAAGAAGTCACTCACTTTGCAGCAATTGGGGGGGGGGTCTTAGTAGCTCACCCACTCTACTATGATGCAATTTACCAGAAACATTACATTACTTTAAATGTTGTTGTGTTACTTCTTGCAGTAAAAATGTTGCATTCTTAGTGTCATTATCTTTTGTCAGCTTGTTTCTAGTTAGATAATGTTATTATCCTTGGTTCCCTTCATTTAATCTTCATAATAGTTTGCACTACTTGTTTTTTTAATTGTGCTGGTTACATACTATGTTCTTTCTCTTTAATCATTTTTTTAATTCATTTTCCCTTTGCAATACATTTTCTTTAGGATTTTCAAGGTAAACCCACCCACAAAAAGGAAGGGGAAACAACAACAGTACAAAAATACACAGGAAAGGCACACACAAAACTGACTTCACTAAAATTCAACCTTAACAACTTCTGAATATAATTCCATGCAGATCCAACAAAGGCAGCAACATTAGGTCTATAAATGTAAAACCTTAAAAAATCAACATTCATTTTTAAGGCGACACAACTATACATCCCTGAGATACATCTAGAAGTAGGTTGGACTATATAATGGTGGTACCCTGCAATGGGAACCAATTCCAACAGATTCTGTTGACTTTTTTCTTAATTGTGAAGCAACATGTGTAAAGTCCCATTAAAACAGATTTGAGGATCTTATAGAAACGGTAACTGTACAAGTTTTGGCATAATGTCTTTGCTAAAACCATGTACTTTTTGTGGAATGAATCCTTACCATTGCCACAGCTAGAACGCAGACTAGACAACGGGTTCATACTGATGTTGTTTTTGTGGCGTAATGCATGTTTGCTTTGCATATAGAAAGTTGTAATGAGTCAATGTACCTACAATGCATACCTGCTTTCAAAGATTTTGACCTAAACATCAGAAAACTGTTTTACATCAGTGGTTATATGCATATCAAACTCTCCTTTGACCTGTGTTGAAGCAGTGCACATTTAAACAGAACACACCTTTGTAAAAAAGACGAGGAGAGTTTCCTTCACGAAGCAGTTTCTCCACACAGGTAAAGTCATTTTAGATGGTGTAGAGAGTCGACCATTTAAGAGAAGATCTCACTGGGGATAAAAGTAGTTTATTCTGGATACATCCTAACGCTTTCTCAGGTCATCAAAAGACAATATCTTTAATGAATCCAAACCTTATTCTAATCTTACGACCCCAAGCCTATTTTTTTCTGCTCTTACAATCAGTTGTAAACAAACTTGCTGGTAAACCTTTTATAAATTTATTAAAACTTATACATATATCAGAAAAGGGACAGTTTCAATTACAGCTGCTATACTCTTTTATCTTTAGAAAGCAGGTGTTCTGTAATAGAAATGCAGCTGCATCTAGTTGTATCAAAACACCATAGTTCAAGTGAATCACTCGGTCAAATGCCCTTTAAATCAACTGTATTATCCTCATAGACCAATTTAATAGCACCTCTATAAAATATCCACATAAAGACTTCAGAGAGATTTTTAAAAAAATCTTACAGCATAATTTCACATTTAAAATGTCAACAAAATGAAATATTCTACCCCCTGATTTGAGAACATATAACAAATATGAACTATAAGCATCCACAATGAAATAATTCACTGCTTTAAACAAAATGACTGATGGCATGAATGAATGGCACCCTTACTGGTGTTGCTATGTATTACCGATTAAGAAAACATTACATTTTCCGACACAAAATCTGTAATCATTCCTCTTTCAAAAATATTTCTAGATCCCCCAGGATTTCTGGTTATCTCTTATCCCTTCACACCCCCTGGAGTGTTTGTTTATCATAAACTAGCCATTGAAAGTCATGTTCTGAAGAATGGCTATTCCACTGATTTTTTTTCATTCATGTTATTATATATGGCACCAATTCATGACACGAGTTTTTGCAGTCTACAACAAAATGAATTTCTTATGATGATATGTGCTGACAGAAGGAACGGCACTGCAAAATTATTCCATCTAATCAAGTCTAACGATCTTAAAACAAGCTGAAATGTTTGGGTTTTTTTAGAGAGTGCAGCCATCCAAAAGCTCTCCAAAAGAGGAGAGATCTAGAGTTAACAAACAGCTTCAGTTACAGGTAGAAACCATTGATTATGGCTGAAATCTTGCTGTCATGATGGACTCAGACCTGAACCCTCAGAGCCACATAAAGACAGTCACTAAGTCAGCTTTTTATCAGCTGAAGAACATTTCCAGGATTAAAGGACTGATGTCCAAGCAGGACCTAGAATAACTCATTCATGTATTTATCTTTAGTAGAATTGATTATTGCAACAGTGTCGTCATAGACAAAAAAAGCCTAAAGTCCATCAGACAGCTGCATCTGATTCAAAACGCTGCTACCCGTGTTCTCACTAGAACTAAGAAAGTAGAGCACATCAGCTTGTTTCTGAAGTCCTTCCACTGTCACCCTGTAGCTCAGAGAATAGACTTTAAAATCCTTCTGTTAGTCTATAAATCCCTAAGTGGATCAGAATCTCAATACATAACAGATTTGTTGTCAGTGGATTAACCTCCCAGACCATTCAAGCCTACTCTGCCCACCCAGAACTAGCCTAAACATGGAGAAGCAGCATTTAGTTCCTATGCTCCACTAATATGGAACAAACTCAGAAGACGTAAAACCAATTTAACTTTTAAACTGTTAGCTGATTATCATCAGTTTAATGTTGTGATACAACTGTTGCTCTACTACCTGCTTTTATAATGTTTTTATCTTGACTTGCTTTTATTCTCCTATTTTATGGTTTCATTCATGTAAAGCACTTTTATTTGTCTCTGTGTTGGATTGTGCATGGCATATAAACTTGAACTCCCTTATCTTATCTGCAAAATTTGTCTTGTGACACTTTTTTTGTCTTTTACGACCTAATCCAGATTCAGTGTAATCTCTTGCAGATTAAAAAAAAAAAAAATGGGAACCCCTGCAGTTCCTCTCTACGCCTGCAGAGGGCGGGGTGCAGCCGCCATCTTGAGGACACCCCCAAACGTATCGCTTTGCTTGGCGGAGGGCGGTTTACAACCGTCTCCAGCTCATCATGAGGAGATTATTCACTGTCAAATAATACAGCAGAGCGACAATTTCAGATTTCAGACTTCAAAGGAGGAAGAAGGGGGTCTTTCCCCGCGACATTTCATCGCTGCTGGGTGTTTTTTTTTTGTAAACGGCTGCGGTGGCGCTGTAGCCCAATGGCCGGCTAGCTTGTTCCTCGCTGGACTCCGCCGCGGCCTGCTCGGGAGGAGGAAGGGTGGTGACGGCGCAAAATGCTTCGCCGCTGACTGACTCCCAACCAATACACACATACATACATACATACACACACACACACGCTGTCCTCCTACGTTAACATAGACTCAACGGGAGTTGGACTACCACCACGATGCACTTATAGATTTCAGTTTACACGTCGTTGACTTTTGCGGGTTTCTTTTTGTTCATTTTTGTTGCGTGAAGCGAAGAGCCAGCCGGAGACGGCATCATCATGTCATCCAACTGCACCAGCGCGGCGGCCGTCAGCGCCAGCAAAACCAAGACGAAAAAGAAGCATTTTATAGGACAGAAAGTGAAGCTGTTTCGAGCAAGCGAGCCCATTCTGAGCGTGTTAATGTGGGGTGTCAATCACACGGTGAGTACATCACCGCTGCTTTCCTCCTCTCTCTCTGTGTGTGTGTGTGTGTTTGTTTTAGCTGCACCTCCCCAGCTAGCCGCCCCCATCTGTCAAACGAGCTCTCGTGCTTGAAAGCGGTCTTAAAATTGCAATATTTTTCTTAAAATCAGCTGTTTTTCTATTGTGGTCAAGTGGAAAGGCTTCTTCTGTGGTGACCTGCTGTGCATTTTGCAATGATTCATATTTGTATTTGCTTACGAGCAGACTTTTTAAGCCAAATTGACCACAGGAGATACAACAGTATTTTTGTATCATTTACTCCAGATAAAAACATTATGAATGCATAAATTGCATTATAACCCGTCTAAAGTAGTCCAACTCCATTACACATAGAATCTATTGGGCTTCTGCACAAATCCGCATCCCCACCACAGATTGATTTTCTTTCCCTCCTCTCTCTCTCTCTTAGTGGGGATTATTCTGTCATCATAGATTATTTCTGATTGTAAAGTATTTGTTTCTTCGTTGGGGAGTCGTGATGTTGCTGCTGCGGTGCAGGCATGGTGAGGTGGGAGGGGCAGGGACAGGCAGCTGGAGCAGCTGGTTACACAGATTTCAAAACAAACCTGTTCCAAGCTCGTATTTACCGCTCCTGGGTTTGAACTCTTTCTCTTTGCTACACTTTATTCCATTACATCATCTGATTATAATTAGAGCAGAAAGTCCTTCACATTCTCTTTTGGTTGAGGCTGATTTTGCCCCCCCCAAATGTAAAAAAAATAAGCTCAATGGTGGGCAGGTTGGGCCATGGATGGGTGGGTGTGTTGCACAAGCGGTAAGGGATTCTCCTTGTGTGTATTTACTGTTGCACTCATCCACAGTTTAATAGATGTGTGGAAAGGCTGCCTCTTGGGCCTGAAGGGATTACCAAGGAGACTTGGCAAAAACTTAAAAAAAAAAAAAAAAGATAGCTAGCAATGTTCATCTCAATCCTTTTTTTCAATAAAATAAATGAGTCATTTCACATCAAATGTCTTTTTTAAAGACATTTTCTCACACAGAATTGGATCCATTCTGATTATATACTACAATGTAAATTTAGGGTTTAATAAATATAGCAATATGTTTCTGTAAGGAAATCCCACTTATGCAAATATTGTTCATATTGCAATTTGTTGTTTCTGTTTTAAGGAATTGAAAAATGACTTAATTTAATGGGATAGAAAGCTCCAGCAGAAATAGGCTCCCTATGAGTGGCCATCTGTGTTTGAAAATCACACACAGGGGAGAAAACAAGTAAAAAAGATCAAGTATAAATGATTCATTGTGGGATTTATGACAAACAGGAGAGATAAAAATAAAATGAATGGAAGAAATGCAAATCAGAGAAACAAGGGCAAAAAAAAGTAAAAATGGTGCCACAAGAGATGGGTCAGTAATGAGGTTTAGAAATATTTCAACAAGTAACATAGCTTTAAATGTTAATATTTTTGTTTTTAATTTTCAGTTTTTTTATAGTTCAAATGCCTTTTATTGAGCACGGGATGCGCATATTTAGCCGTTTTAGTAAATATTTTTACTTGTAAAATACTTAAATGATCATAAAGTATAAACTGAAGTACAGTCAACCTTAGTTCTTATGAAGATAACACAATTTTTTAACCAAAGTTGACACACTGCACGCAAAATGTCTAAGCGGCTGACTGCAGGCTCAGATGAGCAGATAGCTGGGCTAACTGCCCACATATCAACATGTAGTACTCCTATTATTACTGTATAAACAGTGGGACAAAGAAACGGTATAATATTCTGTGCACCCAAACTGTATGGTTGTTTTTTTTTTATTTTTTATTAGGTCTGTATTAGGATTATCAACGTTCTTATCAACATCCTATTTGGTATAGGAGAGCTATTTTATTTTTAATGACAATAACATTGTATTAAACAATGCATATCTGTGTTGGATGAAAATAAATCACCAGATTTGACTTCATCATTTGTGCTGAAAATATGAAACAGGACTATCAATATCTTGTCATCATTGAAAATGTGTTTATAATGCTTATAAAGACCGTACAAATATCCAGCTACTTTGGCTTTTCCATAAGCAGGTTGCATTTAAATGAAAGGATTAGAAATAGAGATAAAAAATATTTCCTTTGTATATTTAGACTAGGCTTTTTTATTGGGTTCAACTGCTAGGCTTTCTGTATTTTAATTATTTAGTTAACCTTTTAAATGTCTAGAAAGCAAAGGCCGGTGTTGCATGTATAGATTATAAATGGTTCAAACGTTTGTATGGAGGATTTAGTGACAGCAAACAGCATTTTTTGTTTTTTGTTTTTTTAGATCTATATATGCACATTTTCAATGATCCATTTGTGATATGAAAAACCACATTTTTAATCTAGCATCTCCCTGACATTCATTTGAGACTGTTAGATCTAGTAAAAAAATGTTATTATACTACTGATGTGAGTGTTCAGTCGGTCAGCTCTGCCTTAGTGTTGGTAAGTGCCATTTAACTGTTGATTGTGCCAGCACCAAAAAAAAAAAACAAAACAAAACTAGACTGTAAAGTTTAGATGAAACATTGAAAGAGTAAAACTTTCTGTTTGGGGACTAAAGAGGCAGTAAAAGGGATGTTTATCACTGCAGCATCTTTAGTATTCAGCGGGTGAACTTCGGGTGTGTGGGTGCAGCACACAGGGCCTGATGATTTGAGGTGTGGGTGTTGGGCTGATTCAAAACATCTAGCAGCCTTCTCATCATAGCTGTCCCCTTCCAGTCAGAAGTTGCATGCATGTATGATTGTTGCCTAGCAGGGATGGAGAACAGAAAAAAAAAACTAGTAAAAGTTAATGTGCTAGTGCTGATTATTTACATACAGCTATAAAAGAGTTTGCCAAACAGCCACCCTGGCATTTAGCGCTGTCCTTTTTGTGTTTGCAAGCATGCTGTTTTTTGTTTTGTTTTTTTTTTTTGCTGTTTTCAAGGCTTGAACAGCAGCAGTTTTAAACTATGCTTTCTGCGGGCTGAGAGTCAAATCAGTGCTGCAAGCCCCCCCAAGATCATGTAACTGATTACACTGACAGCTCCTACAAACCAGGCTATGGTTTCATCATTGTTCTGCCTGTTTGTTGGGGCTAGTAAATAAAGTCTTTGCAATAATGAGCAGTATTTGCATTAAAAAATGCAAAAAAAGCAAAAAAATATCCCTACTACTGTTAAAATATGTCGGTCAGGGTTATAAAAATTTCGCTAGGGCTGCAACTAATGATTCTTTTGCTAATTAATTAATCTACTGGTTATTTTTTGTTAATAATTCCATAGCAAAACGTTTCTTAAAGAATTTTTTTTTACAGAGTTCAAAGCAGGTTAAACTAAAACTATTCCAATGTAGGAGTTCTGGATTTGATGGACAGATACAAGATGTTTGTTTGTTTGTTCTTTAGTTTTGGTATATTTACTCCTCTGAGAGGGTTACATTGTCAGCTAAAGACATGTTTTAGAGTCTCTACACTCGAGTTACGTTTAATCAACGACTAAATGAGTTAAAAATGATTGATTTCATTTTTTTTCAACATTGGGCAGTTCATATCTTTCCTACGTTGTGCTGAGCCGCATGCTACCATCAACAAAGCAGCATTCTATGGCGTAGGGAAAAACAAGTCAGAGTAATGGCTGGTTTAGCTTGACACACCAGCAGCTTGGAAATCCTTCCTAACCTCTGTATGATCTCCTCTTCTTTAAAAGGTTGCCCTGTGTGTCTGTGGGTGGGATTGTACATGGTCCCCTTCATGTGAGTGCATAGGGGTCGGCGTAAATCTGCGTAGGTCACAGAGTATATAGGAAGCGAAGTGGGCAAACGTCTGATTGGCGAGGCGCCCTCCTGATATATTGGTAGGAGATACGCTGAACCTAGATCTGCACACCTAAACAAGTGTACGTGTAAATGTGAAAGTGCTGATTCAAGTCCGCCAACAGATGGGTTTCTCACACATATGTGCAAATGTTCATGTAAATGTGTTCAAAATCAGTTTCTGCTGTCCTTCCACTCATTGAAAGTCAGGGTTACGACCTAATTAAAGCATCATTTTAACAGCTGATGTTGAAATTCTTTGGGGAGAACCCAGTAGCTTTCTCCTGTCCTTCTATTTATAGCCTGGGTATATGGAGCTGCATTTAATTCCTGAATTAATCAGGCTGTCTGCTCCACCAAGGCCTGTAGTCAGGTCTTCCTAACTTTCCCACTGTAGTCTAATATTACCACCATTCAGAGCTGAAGTATTTCTGCCAAAAATCAAAATTCCTCTTATTTTTTCTTTTTCATTTTAAACCAGCATTGAAATTGTGATTTTTTTTTTTTTTTTATCTTGATTTTCCTCTGCAGTAAAGACAAGTAACAATTATCCCCAGTAAAAATACGTGTTTGTAGACTAATTTAAAAATGTTCTTTATTCATCTAAATCTTCTCATTAAGGAGACTAGCTTGCTGAGTTGAACATCAGATGCATAATTGCACATATCTATGTTTTAAACAGTATTAGTGATCCATAAAGGTTAACAGTGATGCCTTATACTGAAAGAACCGTGTTTTTATTGGTTGATGAGTGGGCGGACAGGCATCACTGCAGTACACTCACAATTATAGAAAGGATATGGGGACAAGTTTTGCACGCTGGTTGTCCTAAAATAATAGTTGGTTCATATAATGGCCGTTGGTTCATATAACTTCTGTTTGTATAGAAATCTTCTGCTTACACTCCACTTTTCTAACCTCCCTTGTCTTTCTTCTTTTCCTCCTTCTAGATTAATGAGTTAAGTAACGTGCCTGTACCCGTGATGCTGATGCCAGACGACTTTAAAGCCTACAGTAAGATCAAAGTGGACAACCACCTATTTAACAAGTAGGTACATCCGTTCACATGATGTCCAAAGTTTGAAAATGACTAAACTGAAATATAAAAGACTTAAAAAGAATAAAGACAGTGTTTGAATTGATAAATCTATTTGGTGTACAGTACTGGAGGAAGTATCCTGAAGGATGATGGGATATATTTACCTCAGTCTGCTAAGTTAGAGTTTATAGTCAAGCCTTTCATGATGCTGATCAGTGGTTTTTCAACATCCTGTTGAATCATTCTGGACTTTTGGTTTGTCTTTTTGCGATCATGCTGTGACTGCATAAAATGCTTCTTTAAATCTGGTTTAAAGTTGCTGTAACCTGATTGATTTTAAAGGAAGAGATCTTCCCTGGTGAGCATTTGTCCTTATTTCTCAGCCTACCTGTGTCTGAATATTGTGAATACTGACCTGTACAGATATTATTTATACCCATCTAACATGCTGGAAAAGACTTAAATGATTTAGCTGCTTTATATTCAGGTAAAGAAGAAAACAAGGTTTTCTTGAAAGGATCACTCATTTATTGTTTTTTTTTATGCCTGATGTCAATCTGACATTAGGTTTGTTATGATAAAGTTACTATACAATGCATTATGGATATATTACAACACCTCATCGACATTTATAATGTCAATATTATTATCATAAGTTTTGGGATGCCGCAGCCTCTTTTTTTTGTTTTTGTTTTTTTTGTTTTTCTTAAAAAGCAACAGATTTTTTTGTCCTAACTGGACGTTCTGCTGCAGAGTGTCAGTATTTTTCTGTTAAATCTGGGTTGTTATCCTGTTTACAAATGTTTACATTGGTAGAAAGCTAACGCTATGCTAACCTAACTCCTCCAATGGCAGGCGTCTGTGGCTGTATTTAAAATGACACAGCAATGACAAATGTTAAACAAGTCTCAGTTTAAACAAAAAGAATACATTTATCTATGTATTAAACAAAACCTTAATAATGGATAGAAAATGAAGGGAATGCATGTGTTTACATGATTTCAAGGCAGACCTGCTGGAGGCATTAATGTATCGGGCAAAAATATTGTCCAGCTGATGTATGTATCTCTCTCTTATGAAAGCGCTTCGGTTTACCAACACATCATCTAAAAAGCTAGTGTGAAAGAGAATGAAATAAAGTATTATGTTCCAACAGGGTCATATAATTTAATCAAAAAGCCTTTGTGTGCAACCAGAGTGAGCTTCTTGCTCAATAAAAGATTTTAAAAGTCATATTACGTGTTACAAAAAACAAACCTACAACTTTCAACCAGAGGCTGATATTGTCCAACTGAGTATTTTTTTTTCTTAGTTTATTCTCTTCTAGCATCAATACTGCAGTGTTTTCCTGCCTCTGTTGGATAAAGCTAGTAGAAATAAACATGACAGTCTCAGTTTCATTGTGTGTTATTATTTTCCCTTTACCCAGTTCTCAGAACTTTGTTACATTTACGGTTCGTCTGTGTCTCCCCTGTCAGAGAAAATCTACCGAGTCGCTTTAAGTTTAAAGAGTACTGCCCCATGGTGTTCCGAAACCTGAGGGAGCGTTTCGCCATCGACGACCAGGACTACCAGGTGCAACACTTTTTTTTCACTAACTCCGCCAACACCAGTAAAGGAAATTCAATCCTGCATTAGCTGTCAGAAAGTAATTGATTTCATTTTTTCTCGTGTCTCAGAACTCTCTGACCAGGAGCGCCCCTCTTAACAGCGACTCCCAGGGTCGCTTTGGTAACCGCTTCCTGACCAGCTACGACCATCGCTTTGTAATCAAAACAGTATCCAGTGAGGACATCGCTGAGATGCACAACATCCTAAAGAAGTATCATCAGGTAGAACTGTCTCGTTTGTTTGTTTTTTTCCGTGGAAAGACGTTTTGAGCTGACTTGAAACACTGATGTAAATGATGCACTGCTGTAGAACATGAAAGGACCGTAGAGCAGCTCTGTGCTGAGTTTTAATCAGTGTTGGAAGGGATTTTTTTGCCTCCCGTTTTTTTTTTTTTTCATCACTCCCACACTCCTCGTTACACCGTTCGTCTCCTCTCCTTGGTTCCAGTTCATAGTGGAGTGTCATGGCAACACGCTGCTCCCCCAGTTCCTGGGAATGTACAGGCTAACGGTGGATGGCGTAGAGACGTACATGGTGGTGACCCGGAACGTTTTCAGCCATCGTCTCACTGTGCACCGCAAATATGACCTGAAGGTAAAAATAGTGTAACATGGTGTCATCTTCTCAGTCCATCTAACATCCATCCATCCCTCCACCCACTGGCTGTTTTGTTAATCCATCCACTTGTCTGCTCAGCCATCCTTTCAATATAAACAGTGCCACACCAGTCTCACATTGCTTTATTGACCATAAAGATTTACTTCCTATGCTTACATCCAGATCAATGTATTACAGCTTCTTCTCATTAGTTTTGTTTGTTTTAATTCTCTTTTCTGCTTTTTTTGTCCTGATATTTAGGGTTCTACAGTTGCAAGGGAAGCCAGTGACAAGGAAAAGGTAAGCCTCATTTCTTTGTGCTGACGGCTGCCGTCACGAAGGGACCAAAAATAACCCCCCTCGGCTGACCCCAGCAGCAAACTTGTCAAATGACAGCTAAATTAAGTAGTTCTAAGCAGAACGAAAGCAGATACACTCTGTTGGTACCTTGTGCAACTGCCTCGTTCGAAATCTATCCGTCACAACATCCTGAAGCCTGTTTCAAAGCGTTTGTTTGCTCAAAGCTCCACTAGATGTTTAGTTACCCTGAAAAACTGCTGTGATACAAGAAATCTGATATAATGCGTCTCTCTTTTCAGGCTAAAGAGCTTCCTACTTTTAAAGACAATGACTTCCTGAATGAAGGGCACAAGCTGCAGATAGGAGATGATAACAAGAAGTACTTTTTGGAGAAGCTAAAACGGGACGTTGAGGTAGAGAAACTTTGGTTTGTTGGGGCTGTAGCTCTGCTTATCTGAAGATCTACCTTTGGGATTCAGCTTTTATTTCCTTAGAGCAGCCAGACTTTTCTCTGGCCTTCTCATTTTTTTCCTCAGTTAGATTAATGCAGCCTCTCTGTATGTGTGTTTTAGTTTTTGGCCACCCTGAAGATCATGGACTACAGTCTGCTGGTGGGCATCCATGACATAGAGAGGGCGGAGCAGGAGGAGATGGATGTAGAGGGCGCCGGGGACGAGGAGGAGTTTGAGAACGATGAAATGGGACGTGGCGTGCTGACTGGTTCTTTCGGCACGCCTCCCGACAGTCCCGGAAACCCTCTCAACTATGGGGGATTCTTCGGCCCCGGGGAGTTCGACCCTTCAGTTGATGTTTACGCAATCAAGAGCCACGATAGTGAGCAATGTTATTTTAAAATAAAATAAAAAAATCATCAGTTAAAGAGAATTTAATTGAAGTAAAAGTTCATTATGCATGCAGCGGCTGTCAAATACATTAATGTGAATTCTTCTGTTTTTTTTTTTATTTCATTTGAAAAAGAGAAGAGAATAATTGTACTCTGAGCTTCTCAGCCATCTTCACACCAGTACCCTAAAATAAACCTCAATGCAACTGAGTAAAACTAACTTATCTCAGTATAAATATGGCTGCTCTGTGAAGCTGTTAAATGGCTTATAGGTGAACTAAAAGCATCGATTATAGACCAAAGGTCTTAGACTCCTCTAGGTCCACCGTCCTCTAACTTTTACTACCTCCATGCCAGGGAGGGAGATAAACGGCAGCGAGGGAGCTGTGGAGACATGGAGGGAAGGGTTGGCTGATGGAACGTTACACACACGTGTTGTCACAAAGTATAGAAAAACTATGGCTCCACTGGAAGTTAAGAGGCCTCTAGTAGGTCTGGAGGAGCTGCAGAGGTGCACAGCTCCTGGTGGGAGAATCAACTGGGTGTTAGACTCCACAAACTGACGTATATAGAATAGAAGCAAGGGGATTCCAGTGCTGAAAGAAAGCTATAATACATCCTGTAAACTGAACTTCTGACCAATGTGCCAAATGCTCTGTGGTGCAGAAAAGACAAAGCAGTTCATGTATTAGGAAGGTGGAGTTAAAGCCCAGATCTAAACCCGTAAGAAAACAGGAGTTTCAAATGACCTTTAAATGCCAAAACAAATTTAAAAAAACTACATTAACGTTGCAATGTCCTTAAATCTGAAAGTTCAAGAGTTCAGTTTTCCAAGCTACTGAGTAAACCCATCTCCCATCATCTCATTTGGTTGTCAGCACTAAGAACTGACGTTTGTGGTTGTCTTAGTATTGTCAGCAGTTTAGCTTGTTTTCTGGGGAAGCACAAAATGATGTTTTTATTTATTTTGTTCCAGGTGCTGTGAAAAAGGAGGTTTACTTCATGGCTATTATTGACATCCTCACGCACTATGATGCTAAGAAAAAAGCTGCACATGCTGCCAAAACTGTGAAACATGGGGTGAGTGTCGAATTATGTCTGCTTTTACTTTTTATTGACTTTGAAATGAGACCAGCAGATTGCACAAAGTTACCGTTCTTCTAATCCACATTCTCTGAATGATCCCAGTATCTGCTGTTTATAACAGCAGGTGATTGTGGGTTAGAAGGGAACCTGAAACGAGCCACCTTCACTATAAGGTGAACTGTTAAACTTGAGGCATACAGGAAGGGTTTGGCAGTTTGCCATTGTGGTGCAGTCGCCTGCTCCTCTAAAGACAGTGCTGCCAAAATCTGAAGCTGTTGTGATGGTTTAAAGCTACGGCTTACTCTACTCTTGGAAAGAGCACCCATCCGTGTCTTCCCTTTAATCACGAAGGATTAAAGAAAACAAACATTATTAACGCCTTTTCTTCGCCCATGTCCTAAACCTCTCGTCATGTAAGACACAAATAATCAGACAGGAGGCTCACAGAAACCGTTTATTGTCTTTATTATACATTTGTGCTTGAAAGTTCACATACCTTTCCTTTAAAGACAAAAGAAATCAGCTTCAAGTAAAATCAATCGAAAATGACAAACATATAAATCTCAGTTCTTTCTCTCCATCTATATTGATGTTGAATATATATAACATCAGTGTCCTGATTTCCACTATGTTGTTATTTTTCTTTTTATACATGTTATCTTAGTATTTGTCATATCCTGGGAGTTTTATCGCAATTTTTATGTCTAATATAACAAACTTCCAAATTACTGGTGACACTAAATTTGAGCCAGCAGAGAAACGCATCATTTTTTAATATTTAGGTTGCTTTATTTTTTTTTTCTTCCCCAATCACTGTAAAGATTTGTAATCAGTACAATCTGGTATTTATAAATAACCCTAACCCTAACACCTAATAATAATTATTAATCCTTCAGTCTATAGATTGTTAGCCTTTCTTCTAAGTTGATTTATGGTGTCGACAGCATTCTGGATAGAGTTGATTAGAGACCTAAACGGTTGAAATATTCTTTCCGACTTTTCTCATGCTATTTGGAGGCTTGATTTCATGGTGCCTTTCTGTGTACTTCAATCCAAAGCATTTAAATAATTAATATTTGGGTGATTAATCAGAGGATGGAAAGACTTCCCCGCCTTCACAATGTTTAAAGTCAACCTGATGAGCAGGTACTGCTTGCACTGCAGCTCTGTCACATGCTTGGAGCAAACACGGTGTAATAAAGGAGATTGAATGTAGTTCATGTGCCAAAAGCAAGGTAGTTTAGTCCACAGCATTAGTACTTTCTGAAAGCACTTATTGTTTTGGTCAAATATTATTTTTGGCTGTCACTTCAGAAAAACTGGAAAGGATTTGATTTTAAAGAATTTACCGTGGGCAGAAATCGTTTTTTAAACATCTTTCCATTTGAGCTGAAATGTTGGTTATATTACTTTGACTTATTTTTTGTGTGTTGTCGTTTAGTTTTTTTTTATCTTTGCATTGTTGACATTTTATATCCCCTGTCTTTTTTGGTGAAAAAACGTGTTTTTCCAAAGAAAGAATGTTACATGCATTAAATACTCATATTCCATCTCATCAGGCTGCAGATGACTCTAAAGTAAATTAACCTTTAGCTTGATTATTGGGGTTAAAATTTGTGGCGTTCTTGACTGGTTTGCCTGATTAATGGACTAGTTAAATTATAGTCCTAACAAATAATAAGGATACTTTAGCCTGATGCTGTTCAGTGGTTGGTTTCAGTCAAAATGACACACTTTGTGCAAACGTTCAAACTAAGAGCCTTTAAATATGAACTCTGAACGTGAAATGTTATATGTTAACCCATGTTAACCAACATATTTGGCTATTCAAAAACTTTATTTATAAAGTGCTTTAACAACAACCAAAGTTGAAACCAAGCAAATTACATCAAAGATAATAAAACAATGAAGAAAAACAGAAAAATCTTACGATGGGTTAATAAGTTAAACATATAACAACAACATAGAATAACAACAATAAAATATGATAATAACATAATAATAAAAGAGACTAAAAGAGAAATGGGGGGGGGGAAAGTAAGATCAAATCTTAGTTGGGTTTAAGATGTTTAAAACCTTAAAACAAAGAGTAGGATTTTAAAATGAACTCAGGCAGCCAATGAAGAGAAGCCAAGACCGGGGTGACGTGCTCTCTCCTTCGTGTACCTATTAAAAGACGAGCAGCAGCGTTTTGCGCCCGCTGCAGACGTGCAAGTAGGGACTGGCTGACTTCTAAATAAAGGGAAGAAATGAAGGTTTCTAACTGCTGCTTTAAAAGAATATCTTTTATTTCTGATATTTATCTTAAGTGTTTACATTTAACTGTGGCCCTGATTTGACTATTGAGTTTAAAATCACTGTCCATCTTAAAACCAAGATTTGTGACTGAGGACTTAATATGCGTCGCTAGGGGACCAACACTGATGAGGGAGACTGACATGATCCACTAGTTGCAAAAACAAGTACCTCTTGTCTTTTCTTCATTAAAATGCGCCATCTAAGCTTTAATATTAAGATATAATGCATTTTATAAGAAAAGGTATCTTGTTAGCTTTGTTTCTAGCGGCTACAGACAGAAATCATCATGTTTATTTTAGCAAGCAGCAGATGATAAACTTTTTGAAAATATGTCTGCTAGTCACTTTAAAATGATATATATTGTAATTTTGTAACTTCTTTTAACACACTATAAGCAATAAAAGCAAAACAAAAGGAAGGGAGGACAAAGAAGAAACCAAAGGAAAAAAAAAAGTATTAAATTTCTATCGGTGTCATTTAAGTTGGGTGGAAGCAGGTCTGTTGCTTTGTTGTATTTAATCCACTGTATGTCATTTTAAGCATGTTATTTGTTCCATGAGACATATTTTAAACGACCATGTATAGATATGTGTTTTGTGTTGGATGATTGTGTATTATCAGGGTTCATTTACATTAAAATGTTGTTCACCATCAAAGACGTTCTTGATTTTTTTTTATTTTTTATGCAAGTTAAGGTATATGTTCAGTTCTCCCGTCTTGTGTATGTAAAATGTTTTATCAGATCGGCTTTTGCTGAAACAGCAATCACTGCTATTGCATTAGACACAGCTGCTTAATTTAAGGTACTTTGTTGACTATATGGTGGAAAAGTGCTTCCAATAGAGACCAGTTTGGTTGCACTGTACATCAGCATATCCATCCACATCGTTTGCAAGGTTTTAATTGAGTGTAATGTATTTACTTGCTCCTGTCTATATGGATCATTTCTGGTTTTTAACAGCAGTCGTTCTGATTTCGCAGGAATTAAGCAAAGTGATGTCACATGTTGTTGATGTCGGTCTGCAGCTCTGTTATTGTTCTGACCTTAAAGGTTCTCCTGTTTTCTTATGCAGGCAGGGGCCGAGATCTCGACGGTGAACCCGGAGCAATACTCCAAAAGGTTCTACGAGTTTATGTCCAACATCCTATCATAGACTCCTCCTCCAGTCATAGATCAGTCAAATGCCACACTTTCACTTCTGTGTGTAGGTCTCTCTCCCCTCTTAAAAAAAAAAAA